>PVKA01000301.1:0-222551 GCA_004027165.1 Ctenomys sociabilis | reverse complement strand
TAAATAATTATTGAATTTTTGATATAATTCAGCTATAAAAAACCTGTAAATATAATATCATGTATGCACCTTGTACAATACCAAAATGTTATGAAAACAGTTTGCAATGTATTAATTCATCGACTCTGTATGGTTAAGGTGTTTTGAAACTGTCTGATTGACATTTGTATTTTAATAAAATAAAAATAAATGGAAAAAACATAAAAATAAAATAAAATAAAATAAAATAAAATAACTGAACCAAAAAAATGAAAAGAAAAAGAAAATGATAGCCTGGAAAAAAATAAAAATAAAAATAAAAAATGTACGCTTCTTAGACCATGTGGTATCTCCAAGGCTGCCATGTATCTCAGAAACAGTCACAAAATGAGCAAGTGAGCAAGGCTATGTAACAATAAAACCTTATTTACAAAGACAGCTGTGCAAAGTTGGCTTGAGGGCCCCATCTGGCTACCCGTCTTAAAGAATTCCCTGTCTTTCCCTAGTTCCCTGTTTAGAGTGGTTTTGTTGCTTCTGTCCCCTGGGCTTCACACAATTTCAGGACAGTCCCTGGTAAGGTTCCAACTAGAGCTAATTTGCATGTAGGAAGCTGAACCCCAAGAGCCTTAGGTACCCAATCTTTCCCTACCATCTTTTATGCAGACCCCATGCCATGGCTGTACCATGTATGGGAGGGTGGATGATGGCTTTCCAGCATGAAGACTGAACCTGAAATATTATCCTGTGCTTTCTTTCGTATTTTCCTCTATGCAGGGGTTGCTCATTAACTGACAGACTTACAAAGGAGAGGTTCCTATGCTTGATTACTAAGGACTTCTTTCATCTTTCTATTTTATTTTTAAACTGAAAGGTTACAGTGTGAATTGTTTCTCTCTCTCTCTCTCTCTCTCTCTCTCTCTCTCTCTCTCTCTCTCTCTCTCTCTCTCTCTCTCTCTCTCTGTCTCTCTCTTTGGTAGAACCGGGGATTGAACTCAGACTCTTGCGCTTGCCAGGGAAGTGCTTATTCCACTGAGCCATCTCCCCCAGCAGTGAGATGTTTCTTATGTTGACTTAGTTCCTGCTTCATAGTTGCTGTTAGGACTTGGAAAGTTTTCTGTGTTCTCTCAGTAAGCTACTTTTACATGTCCAGAAGTCTAACTGGGGGGTAAAACCAATGGTTATGATAGATAGTATTCTAGACTGAAAAGAAACAATAAATACCTCAAAATTTGCCCCATCTGCTACATTCATCTGTCAAGGCCATGTCATTCTGCTCACTCAAATTTTCATTTACTGATCTCAAAGCAGTACTGTCAATGGCCAAGTATCATTCAGAAAGTTGTCTCTGGGTCCTTCTCAAAGGCAAGCCTTTGCTCCACATCTCTTCAAAGTCTTTGTGCATTCTTCCCAGAATTTTACATTACAGTATGGACATTTGTTTTTCTGAGACTTACTGTTGCCATATGGTATTACATAATTATTTTCCCTTTAGGTATAATTACAGAATTGCCAACCTTTCGACTCTGTTTTGCATTATTTCACACGTATTTTCTCGTTTTGATTTAGGTCTCTGCTTGGTATGCCATAAATCAGTGGAGTGGGGGTGGGTAATGAAAGGACATCAAAACACAGCCCCCACTGCTATAGAATGTTCCTCAAGTGACACTCCATAATTCACATACTGCAAACCCTGGGGTAGCCAAAGCAGGGCACTGCGACAGTACGAGTTGTTTTTGTTAATAGAGATGAAATTATGGGTGTAACTAGCTGGCAGGCCTCAAACAGACTTCAGCAAACTGTTTACTCAGCTGTCCTCAGGCAACAACTTAATACTTGTGGATAAAATTATTCTCCCACCATCTCCCCAGTGGTATATTCCAGGGATCCCAATTTGTTCTCACTATTAAAAAGAAGGAGCAAGTTTTCAACCTTCAAACCAGACTGAGTTCTGGTTATGTTTTGTTTTCAATGTATTACGCTTTCTACATGGTAATTCATGAAAATGTCTTTGTCCTTTGTGTTCTGTATTTCAAAAATCTGTAAGACTCTGAAACCTAAATATACTTTGTGACCTGAAGAAAGCTTATGCTAAAACCTTGTTATTTTTCTTTGGTTGCACTGTTCCCTTCATTCATAGCACCTTTCCCTTCATCTCTGTGTTAAAATCATGTCTTTTAGGCCCACACCAGGCACCTTCTCCTAAAGGTCTTTCCTTATCTCCCTTTCTCACTCAACAGGAAGTGACCTATATGTTCTTTCTTTAGTACAACTTTTTTAAATGACCATGCAGTGTTTCACATGTAGAACGCTGGATAACAAATCACACAATAAACACTGATCTGTCCACTGTCTATAATGGAGAAAAGCCTTACGAACCAGAGACTGGTTCACTGTCTGATTTTAATGCTTACCATTCCCAGGAAGATCATCATGTAACGTACGTGTGCACCCTTTCATGTTATCCAGTACTTTAGCATATTTTAGGCCTCCCATAAGTGATTTTATACTGTGCACATCTTCAAAAATGTTTTTGTTACTATTGTTGACACTTAATGTTTAACAAATTTGTTATGGTATTATGGTTCATTCACTTCCACTATTACAAGCTATTCCATTATCAAAATTTATTGGTAACTCTTGGTGAACATTTAAAGTATTTTCATTTGATTTCTTACAGAGTGAAGGTGGTCGTTATGAGCACTTGCTGCACAGTAATGTAGGCAGGTCATTCCCTTGTGTATTTAGTTACTCTGCTCCTACTCTCCCCTGTGCTCCCCATAGCTACTCCAAGTATGTTTGCTCTTTTTCTCTAAATTCCTACAAGAAAGCCAGCAAATACACTATTACCTGTCCACAAATAGGGAACACTACCTAGGCATTCCCTGAGCACAGCAAGTCAACTTCTGATGTAGAATTAGAGTCAGATTTTGTGATTCCCTTGGGTGAGAGGTAAAGCAGTGGCATCTCTAAGCTCACTCTTATTTCCTGGACCAGACCAGAATTTTCTTGTAATCTCTATGTTTCTCCTTCCAAGCAATCATAAAACTGAGTGCTATTTAAAAATGTAAATCATGAAACTTCTTTAAAATATTTAAAAACTTTTAAGAGCTCTGCTTCTTGTTGAGAGGGACTATATCTTATAATAAAGAAAGCCAGAATGTTTTCAAACTGAATTTAAAAATTCATATACTATAAATTCATCTTTTTTTTTTTTTTTTTTTTTTTTGTATTTTAGGGAAGGATTTACAGGGTGTTACAGGTTTCACTAAGTAGATTGGACTTGTAGTGATCCGCCTGTTTACAGCCTCCCAAGAGCTGAGATTACAGGCACACGCCACCATGTCCAGTCTCAATTGCCCTCTCAGCACACCCTAGCGGTTGGGGTCAGCAATGCAGGCCCAGGGGTGGAACCCCTATCCCCTGCGACTGCTTGTGGGTGCTTTAATCTACTGAGCTATTTGGCCAGCTCAACTCATCCTTTTAAAGTACACAGTTCCATGGTGTTCAGTGTATTCACAGAACTGTGAAGCCATCAACACTATCAATTTCAGAGCATTTTCATTACGTAAAAAACAAATTGTTCAGCTATTCATAGTCACTCACTCTGTGCCCCTGACCAATTTCCAGCCCCTGGAAACTGCTCATCTACTTGCAGTTGCTCTGACCTGCCTCTTTGGGATATTTTATATGAATGGAATTATATTATACCTGGCCTTCATGACTACCTTCTACCATTTACATAACTTTTCCAGAGTTCATTCACGTTACAACGTATATCAGTGCTTCATTCCTTGTTATTGTCTAATAATTTTCCATTGTATGACTTGTCTATGTTATATTTATGCATTTTGATGATAATAAGTCATTTTACAGGGAACCCCTCATATACAAGTTGTATGTACAAATGTTTTCAGTTCTCTTGGATTTTTTTTAACATACTTATTGGGTGCTGTGGCAACTTTGTGTTTAGTTTTCTGAGGTTCTTTAAGCTATTCCCCAAAGTGATTGTACCATTTTATGTAGATTATTATAAAGAACTCAGTACTTGAGTCACTCCTAGTGAAATTTGTCATGGTAGTAGGCCCCAATTCAAGGTTCCAAATTTTAAAACAATCCTGAATTTAACGGCATGATTCCCGATGCACCACTATACCTACATTATTCTAACAATTCCATACTTGCCCTTCCATTTGGGGATTGGGGTTGTCTTATTCCAGGTTGCATTTTAACTTTAATTTGATGAAGTTATCTTGAGGGAAAAAAATCTTGGTAAAAATGTACATTGCAAGTTTATTTTTTGTCTGCCAAACTTAAATGACTCTGGTACAAAGAGATTAGTAGAGTAATACTACATGGTTTTAAAATATAGTGCTTTTCTGTAACTACGTTGCAGTGTCAAAATGGGTAATTCATATTCGAATGAAGAGAAAAAACAAGGTGGTGAGAAGTACTGCAAACATCAGCGTAAAACAATCAGAACAAGGACAAATTAATCTGCTGGCCAGATGTTTTCTCACTGAAAGTTCTGGGACTTGTGCACCAACAGTATTTGGAGGCTTTTTTTTATTACAAAATATAAATCTTTACAATGTTTCGTTTGAACTTTCTGATGCTTAGTGAATTTTCAAATTTTCAATTTTAATTGGAAGATATAGGTTAATTGCAAACCCAACTTTGGAAAATATTTTTTAAAAGACAGAAGAAAATAAAAACACAAGTAAATAATTTTATGCAATTGCTCAGCGATGACTGCTGTCAACAGAATGTTTTCTCTTGGTCTTTTGTAAATGTATAAATATTCTTTGTAAAGGTGATCTCTCTGCTTGAATGACACGTCATCTTATGAACCTCCTGTGATTGATGGGACCAACCCCCCGGAGATCTTCGCTTGTTGATCTTTTCCTTATTGTTTGTGGATGGTTCCATACTGAATTGTGCATACCTGTAACTCATTTTCATATTGTGGTGGGAAAAATGGTTCAGGCATACAGAAACTACCTAACTTTCCCAGGGAAATTGCAGGAAACAACAAAATTCCATAAGAAAATTCTAAGAACTTGCAACAACTTGCAAACAGTCTTAAGTAAATAAGAGTTTTTTGGTTGCACTTTACAATTTAGTGCATGATGAATAAAAAGTTTTGTAATATTTAAAGACTGGTGACAAGGTAAGAACTTACCCCTTAAAATTAGAGGGCCACTTGTGTATAAAGCAAGGCCAAGTGACATTTCCAGGACTTGGAGTATAACAAATGTGTTGGGATGAGATATTACCCATTTTTGTCTACTTTTGGGTATATGACTATCAGTGATATCAAAACCATATATTGTTTTAAATCTATGATTTTAAAACATTCTAAATATGTAACACATTAGATTTAATAAAAATATTAATGTTTTTCTTCAAGAAACCCACTTACAGGTACAAGAACTATTTCTAAAGGCATATAAGTAATAAAGATTATGCGGGTATACAAAGGCTAATTTTATCATTACCACTTTTAGAAATGCCTTCAAAAAATTAGGAAATGTCCTCAGGCATTGCCAAAATTAACAAAACAAAGAATTGGTAGAGGAGAGGAGAGAAGATGACTATCACAATTAATTAACATGAATCAGAGTATTAAATACTAAGTGGAAAATTAAGTAAGACTTAAATAGAAGCTTAACAAAATGAACTTATTTCAAGTCGATAGATACTTTCTCCCTCAATTCTTCCTTAGAACTTGGATACATCACATGTGTTTTGACAGTGTATTAGGACTTACTGTCATATTTTTATAGATTTTAAAACTCTTCTCATTCATTCTGATCTGAGGAAACCAATTATTTTTACTGTTGATGTGGAATATCAGTCACGGGAAATCAGAGTTCTTCCTTTTCAACATATTTTCAATCTTATAAAGAGTTTCTGGTGACTCACAAAATCCCATGAATCAATTTTCCAAACTGAATTTTATGTGATTAAAAATAAATTTAAATTAAACAGAGACTTTGGTGTGCCTCTGAAAATCCTAGTGTCAGGAGCTGGCACGGCTTAACTGTGTGTAGGTGTGTGTGTGCGCTCTAACACTGAGTGAGCATTTAGGACCTATTTGAAAAGTTCTTTCCTGGAAGAAGAGGAAAGAAACAGCCTGGCATCTCCACCACTGCTTCAGAGGGACTGAAAGAGGGGTGAGGAGACACAGTTTAAAGTAAAGGGCTTATGAGATATTTATTTAGTAGAATTATTTGTTTCTGTATATTACTTCTTTGATCAAGGAGAAGAGGAGAAAATGAATATTCTTATATACAAATACTGCATTTTTCTAAATTACGATGGCTCCCTGGTTGAAGCCAGCCTAGTCTGACAGCCACTAGTTGGTGCCAATGGCAGTGTTTTTCATTTTATAGATGAAATTGATCAAAATGATTTACACCTAGTTAGAAGAGTAGGCCTTGATAGGTAATGAACATTAGTCTTTTGAGGTAAATGAGAGTCTTGACAATGAGCAGAGAGAGAACGAAGGAACATCTTCCAACAAATTCTTACTGCATCTAGACTAGGTCTCTAAACCTTGATCCATGCTTGACATTTGTCACCCTCCAGTTTTCTTGTAAGACTCACATCACTATGACTTGTGGTTCTAGCCAACCAAGATGATGTCAGGCTCTACTCTAACATCCCTTTGTGTCCCTTCCACTAATTGGACCTTTATGTCACTTTGATTTTTAAGCTGTGGTGTTTATGCTTTTTACTTTCCTAACTGGATTGTTAATTTTTGAGCACATGAACCAATCTGCTTCTCTCTACTCCCAAACATTTCTCATACAAAATCAAACACATTTGGTTAGTTCCTAGAACTCAAGTAGTGAAACTGCAGAAATACTCATGCATGATCTAATACTGACAAGATGAAGAAGCTAAGAAACCAAAAAGCAATTCACAATTAAAAGCATACTTAATGTTGTATTAACATGACTTAAAAGCAAATCTGTTTAAATCATTTCCATTTTGATGCTAGTGACTATTTCAGCTGTTCTTGAAATACACTAAAGTGTACATCTACATGGAAGTCAATACCTTTTACTTTTGGCATTCAGCACTATTGCCTGTTTTCCTATTTTTTTTTTTTTTTGTACTACAGTTTATAACTATAATGGCAGCAGAGCAAAATATACTCCAACAATGCTGGCCAAAATAGTGATAGATAATGAATTAAATTAAGTATGCTATTTCTGTAATGTTGAACTCTAAGGAAGGAAGCATTCATTCTTACCAGAGCTTCTTTCAGCGTTTTATGTCCTAAAAATCTTGCATCCTAAACAAGGCATGTGTGGGAATGACTGTTGTCACATGTCTTGCTTAGGATGTCACTAAGTTGACCCTTTGAGGAGCAGACCCCCTGGAGGACCCAGAGACAGTTATGAATGAAGCCATTTGAAGAGATCAGTGCCCTTCTATCTTGCATTCAGCAAAGCAGATGGGCTTCCCTGATCTCTAGGGAAAACATTGAAAGAAATTCTGAAACTTCTCTACTGTGCCTGATAAATATATTAGAATTATTATTTTCCTGGTTGCTGAATAGACTATAGTTAGAAAATTAAGAATGCCCGAAATGTTGATGTGTGGTCTTAAGGAATCTACATAAATGGAGCCATTTGGCAGTGTTTCTATTTCCAAATGAATTAGGTTCAAAAGGTAAAATTTGTGTGCCATAATGAGAATTTTCCAGAAGCAGACTCCATAAGGCAATCTGAGAAATGCTCAAGCAGGAGGTAAAGAAGGATACAAGAGGAAGTTGCCTGCAACATTCTTACCACACACATGAGAAGACAGACCTTCAGAGCAGAGGTGGCTTTCACTTGATACAAGAATATTCCCTCTGATTTGGAAAGGATTTAATTTAAAACATGGGAATTAGAGAGGTTGGACAAGATAGTTACAAAGAAAAGATAGGATAAAGGTTCTTGTTGATCAGTAATTCAATATATGACATTATTTTTATTACTATAGTGATGATAATTATTATTTGGAAATTTTATACTTAGTATTTAACTTGTGCTGGGACAAAAAGTTTGGACTTTTCCACAGTACTATACAGCTCAACATGAATATTAGAAATGTACTTTAGCTAGGAATGTTGTTGAATCAAAAATACATTAGACTTCAACAAAGTAAATTTTAAACTGACCAGTTTTCCTCCACACGAATAAATATCTCAACCAAAAATAGCTGTTTGAAGGCATGTAGATCTGTCTGCACTTTATCTAGAAATACCACAAGGGAATTTTTTACCCAGGACTGCAGAATAAAATTTTAAAATGGTTTGGAGAGCATCGTTTTAAGATTTAAGAGATAAATAAATGCTAGAGCGATCACTTATTGGCCTTGCTATCTCCAAATGCAACCACTAGACAGAATTTGTAAAGTTCCATTGATACATAGTTATGCAACAGAAACCAAAACTACACTCACTAGTACCCTTGGACACATTTGAAACATAGAGCACCTAAACTGAGACAAAGTATGCTAATCTTAAATACAAGTTCTTTCTGGCTAAGTTGATCTGAAAATAAAAAGAAGAAATGAAAGAAATACTGGTACACTTCCTTCTCATTTTTGAAAGCAGAAGTCCCCAGCAGCTGCAACTTATAAGACAGAGATATCAGTAGAAATATGAGATTTATTCCACTTGGTCTTATGCAAATCAATAGACATGGGATGGGAAGATAGCTCAGCAGTCTGTCAGTGTTTCTATTTCTAAATGAATTAGGCTCGAAAGGTAAAATTTGTGTGCCATCATGAGAATTTTCTAGAAGCAGACCCCATAAGTCAATCTGAGAAATGCTTAAGTACAAGGTCAAGCAGGTTGCAAGAGGAAGTTGCTCACAGCATTCCTACCACACATGTGAGAAGACATGCCTGCCTGGCAAGCTTAAGGACCTGGGTTTGATCCTCAGTACCTCATGCCATGCCAACCTCATACCGTGCTAGCCACTGATGTCAGTGTGGTGGCACAGGGCTATAGTCCTAGCACTGGGGAGGCTGAGACAGGAGAATCACTAGGAGTCTGAGCTGCATAAAGAGAGCCTATACCCAATAAATAAAGAAATAAAATATTTTAAAAAATCAATTGGCATGTTTAAGGCATTGAAAGTCAGTATTTATTCTCAGAATACTGAGAATATAAAAATTTGGTTTTCCTCATGATCTTGGAAGGTCAACCCATAAACCAAAACACTAAGCTGGCCGGTGATGAGAACAAGAGGGGAAGAAGAGAGAATGGAGAGAAGGGGAAGAAGACAGAAAGAACATAGGGTGTTTTCAAGAGCTGGGAAAAATAACGCTTGCTTCCAGCTAATGTGTGGTTGGTGTGGGGCAGTGAGGAAGTTCTAACTCTTAGCCTGCTATAATGCAGATAGTGCAGTAAATTGCTGAATACTAACATGTAACAATCAAAAAAAGAAAGCCTTCAGGTGCCTCCTTCTTCTATCCTAGACCCAGCCCTGACCTCTCTCCCTAGTCCCACCCTGAGCATAAGCTCAATACTGTACCTGCCCTTAAAGCTGCAAGGTCCCCACCAACACTGCCGAGGTGGCCTTGTCACCAACACATCTCTATAACATGTCTGCTGGGTAATTAACCTGATAATTCACAAAAAATTCTCATATGCTTATATTAGGTTCCTCTCACACCACTTTGAATCCACAACCTCAGAATTCATTTTCTTTGAGGTTTGTAAAAATGCCCTGTTTGTAAACCTTGTGAGGCAAATTATTATCATTTACATAAAAAGTTGAATGTACACATTATGACTATTTGCTTCTGATGTGGACACTCTAAATTAGAAATAAGGAAAGTGCAGAACTCGCTCTCTTTTTCCTGTCTTTTCTACTTGTCATCTCAGGAGAGCACCAGATGTGTCCTCTGAGGCCACCACATACCTGGGTTAGCCAAGAGCTGGCTAGGAGGTGAATTGATCAAAACTATACCTTACTTATCTGGTTCACTGGTAAGATGGTCCCAAATTTCATCCACCACATGAGGAGTAACTATAACCAGGAACCACCAGGAACCACTATCACAAACAGAGCTTGGCACAAAGCAGGCTGTTAACATACCTTTTGTGAATGTTTCTTCATAAATCATTTGCAGAATAAATCATTCTTCTGATCCTGAGGGGCCTGCTGATATATCGGAAGCATGTGTATAAATAACCACCAATGAATAAGAAACTAAAAAAAAGGACCCGCCAAAAATGAGTCTAGAAAGGACATAGTATTATGTCTGAAAATGGCCCCTGAAAGGGAAATAAACACTAATGGCTCTCATCTCTCAGAGGACTCTGTCCTGCTTTGTGTGTCTTCCATCCCCAGTATTTCATTCCGATTGATGGACTTTCCTGTCACGCTCCCAGCATTCAGAATAAACACAGCTTGTGAGCACTTCAAGCCTCAGGAGCTAGAAATGTGTGTCTCCACTTGCCTATAGGGGCTTCGAGAGACAGCTTGACACAGGCATCTTTTGGCCTTTTCTCTGCCCCTGCTAACCCAGCCCTGATAAATAAGCCAGCTAATTGAATTAATAAACAACTCTTTCTTACTTTTTTTTTAACAGCCAGCTGGCGTGCAATCAAAATGTGTGATAAATTATCTGTCACTGCTTTAACCACAGCAGGGGGAAAGTGGAAAAATTAGCCACTTCAACCCTTTCTCGCGGGGTCCCACCCTCCTCCTCAGTTTGCTTAGCTATAGGATTCGTTTTTCTCCTCCCTGGTCTTCTCACGCTGGCTGAGGGCCAGAACTCAGGCCCTGTGAGCTGAGGACTGTATTTGGCTGCCTGGGTGATGGCTTCTTAAGCCCCAGTGCTGCGGTGAGATGCTGCAACTCTGCTCAGTCAGTGGGAAAGAAAGACCTGTCTGGTGCCCTGGCTGGAAAAGTTCAGATGTGAGCCTGTGGTTTAAGCCCACAAGATTCTTTCTTGTTAAGGACGGGGGTATGATGTGGTTCAGGAGTGAGGGTTATGATGTCTGCTTTCCCTTGCTCTATCTCTAATGCCAAACAGCTTTCAGGCATCTTGCAAAAGACTCAGCAGGGTCTGGAATGGAAGTGGCTGCCAGTGGGCTTGCCGTTCAGTGTTCCCCCACGTTTGTACCATAGCAGCTCTCTGCCATCTTTCCTTCCATCCACTTTTTTCTGTCTTCTAAGACTCATCAGAAGTCACACTGAAGGTACTGGATTTTTACAAGTGGCTTTTCCTGGATGGTTCATCAGAACCATGCAACCTATAAAAAAAAAACTCTGTGGGGAAGTTTTCTGTACAATTTGGAGAAGATTTTCTTGATTCATTTTTCTGATGGTTGCCAGGGCAGTTGCTTCAAGTTAGAAAAATAAACAGTCCCTGTCAGGCTAAATGTGGACATCATTAAGCCTAAGGGGAGCCACTGTGGTGCAGGGGCCTCCCAAGGTCCACCTGCATCAGAGGCGTCTGAGTCTATGTCCCGATTTAATGGTATTCTTAGAGATGTTCACATTATAGGATGTTACCTTGTATTATGTTACACAAATTATCTGCAGGGAAAGATCTGGAAACTGATGCCAGATGGATGCCAGGTGGATGCAGAGTTCTTGGTTCAGTCAGTTCATGGGCTCCCAAACACACACACACACACACACACACACACACACACACACACTGAAGGAGCATTTTTCCAGAGCATGTTTCACCACTATATGGAGCAGCACCTCATTCCACTGGGGTTGCTTTGATTGCGGCAAGGGGATGGCTATGTTTTTTCTTAGAGGAAAATGGATCTCTCTGGATGAACTTCATGTAATTGCTAAGTCAGACCTTGGCTTTTATCAGGGAAAAATTGGGGCCAACATCCCTCGTTAGTTTTTGATTGTGCTTTTATACTAGAATATTTAGGACAAGTTTCTTATGCATTAGTTGGAGCTTTCCATTCTGACTGGACTAGGCCTCTCTATGGGTTCAACAGCTTCTTAATGAGGGTGGGGGTGGCACAGTGGAGAGAGAAACTGAACCTATTCTGCACCAACAATGGGGAGCATTGTGCTCGTGAAATGCCAGGATATTCACACCTCTGTGGAAGTGTAATTGGTGCCCTGAAGAATGCACCTGAACTCCGTGGGACAGAATCCAAAAACTGCACCAAGGATCCTGCTTACAGGGACACAGGAAAATCTTAGAGCAGATGCCTGCTTCGCCTGTGGCACCTGGCCACGCGTGGTTGTGCCTTCGCCTGTCTCCTTTATCCTGTGCATGTGCATGTGTGCTCTCTTGCACACACCGGCCACACAGTGTTTCAATTTTCTTAGTCATGAGCCAGTTCCAATAGTGTCAGGGAGACCAAAAGTGGTAGTTTCAAGGAAAATATTAACACTAGTGTCAGAGACTGGAAAAGAAAATGACAACTTGTGTTTAGTTTCACCACTACCCAGTTCACACATCTTCCCTCCAGACCTTTCCAGGAAAACGGGCAACATGAAATAGAGCATCACAACTTAAAAGTTTATTTTGATAGACTCTATTTTACATATGATCTGATAAATGATTGAATTTTTTTTTTAGAGTAGATTTATTTTTTTGTTTTTTGAGCCTAGGACTGAGCCCAGGGCTTCCAACTTGCTAGGCAAGTATTCTGCCTCTGATCCAAGCCACCAGCCCCTGATCTGATAAATGACATAAGGAGAAGTTATATAGATATTTTGATTTGAATATTTTCACACCCTTGTTGAAATTCCACATACAGTAGACAAAGGATAGGGTGGGGTGACCAAGCGGAAGCTGAGTTTTTATCCTAGAAAGACATGAGAATGTCAGCAGCATCCTGGATTCGGTGGCTACTTGAAAGTGCAAGTGTCATGCTCTACCTAACTCAGAGCTCAGGACTTACTTTTCTGCAGACAAGTGGAGTATAGTCCTCTTCTCCTTCCTTACAAGCCCAAAGTGCATGGGCAAATCGAAGAAGTCACTGAAAAGAGAATGTCTGGGTTGAAGATTTATAAGACTTCCTCCCAAGATCTGCACAGGGCTGGAATTGCTTGAAAAGCAACAAATAAAAGTCTAATAAATGTTTTTAAGAAACCAGAGGAAAAAAGCTGAGAGAGGTCCTTTAGTTGCCATTAGAAAAGAAGATACACTAATGCCCCCTCTAACAGTCCTCCATAGGTCTGGGAATCGGCCCCTGCTTCCTGTGCCCAGCAGAAGGTTGGCAGACCCTACCACAGGAGCACCTGCCTCCAGATGTGGAGACACAGATGCCTGCGGCTTTCACAAACTCTGCCCCTTTGCTCTTCTGTGCAAGTGGCTCATACCGGCTCCGTGGCTTCTGAGAAGCAGCCCAGCCTCAAAATATATTGCATCAGTGCCACTGAAAGTACACAGAACTTGGTTGCTAGCATTTTCATGTTATCTTGGCTTCTTATTTGTGATTATAAATGCAGCTCATTAGTCTGCATAGTGGCAGTGGAAGCCTGGATTTGCAAATGGGGAAGCCTAGGTTCTAACATGTCTTCAACCTTGAACTTGTCATTTGATCACGTGGCCCTTAACCTCAGACCTGAAGTTCCATCTAATGAAATGAAATACTTTGGGCACAAGTGGGCTCCAAAACTCACCAATTAGTAGAGTTTATAATTAAAGAACCTTAAATCCTTGATGTTTCTGTTATCATTGCTATTCCAAGGCAGAGTAGCTTGATCAATCTCAAAAGAACAAGGAGGAGATGTCAGAAAGGTAATTTGTGATTTAGTTAAATTTTCATATAAGTCAATTTTCATACCCATATTACAATGGTCTTTGATGGTCCCTTTGAAGAAGTCAAATAAATAACTTATTGAGAGATCTTATATAGTCATAGTTTAGTTATCTTTGCTGTCCAGTGAAACCAGGATCTTTCAGCTTCAGACTTATTGGAATTTGAGGCTGAATAATCTTTTGTGTAGAGGCCGATCTGTGAGTTGGGCAGTGTCTGGTAGCATCCCTGGCTTTGCCCACTAGACACTAGTAGCATGCCCTTCTGTTTTAATTACCATAAATATCACCAGATGGAACCAAAATATTTCTTATGTGGCAAAAATTACCCTTAATTGAGAACCTCTGATTTAAGCCATGACTAAGATTCCCAGTTTAGACCTAAGATGGTAAGTACATTTGATATGCTCATACCTAAAAGGTACTTGCTGGTTCCAAAGCACCAGTAGTCTCTACTTAATTCAGGTTAGAGCAGTCTAAACTTGGTCTAAAAATGCCAAAAACTTATTTAATGTTTAATAACACACTACCCCTCACAAGCACTAGAATCAACTACATTTTGAGTTCTTGGGAAATACACAGTATTGTCTTTACTTTTTATTTGTCCCTGTGTATAGAGTGAATTCATGTTGAAAGAATGAAATCAAGCGAGCTGGCCTGACAGCTCAGTGGACTAAAGCACCTGCATAGGCAGAGTGCTGAGGCTGGGAGTTCAATCCCTGGTGTGCAGTGCTGGTCCTTCCTGAGGGGTGTGCTGAGATGGTGATTGAGACTGGGTGTGGTGGTGCACACCTGTAATTCCAGTGCTTTGGAGGGCTGCAAACAGGAGAATCACTAGGAGTCCAATCTACATAGTGAGACCCTGTAGCCCTGTCATAAATACAGGAAAAAAAAAATGAAGCCAAGAAACTATCAGACCCAAATTTCAACAATTCCAAAGTGGAAAAATGCTGCCTTAAACTGAACGGCTGCCCCCTAAAGACCAAGGCAATGCGAAGCGAGGGGCTGCTGTGCCACATGGTCATTCAGCATCATCCTTATGGTACCAAAGGAAAGGAAGTGAGCATTTGCCAGCTGGAAAGGGAGGAGGAATTTTTGGGGAGAGGCTTCCATTCAGGCAGTTGAAGCAGAGCCAGAGTAAAACTCTCTTCTGGTTAAAAAAGAAAAGTCTGGAACATTTAATGACCAGCCTCAGTACATCAGAGCCCCAACTATATATCATTCATGTTCCATCAGGAGTGTGATAGGTTGTTACTTTAGGTCTCTTCTGTATTTCTAAATTGATATTTATTTTCGTAACATCACATTGCGAAATCTCAGATGTACGTCTGTCACTTTAATCTCCTTAAATGGTAGTCTTGCTGTTTTTCCTAATTGCTTAAAGATTAGGGCATTAAATTGCATTTGAAATGTTTTACTTAGTTGTCCTGACAACCTTCTTTTTTTTTTCAGAATAAACATAATCCACCTATATCTGTCACCATAGACACTAGTACTACATTGAGGGATTTTTTTCATGTTTAATATTTTATAAGTATATTTTGAACCAGCCTTGCTGGAACTGAAAACAATATTAAATCTGGATTCATGAATCATTTAATAGAATCATTAAGTCCAATTCATGAAATTTGTAGATTTCATCTGACATCATTGCCTCTTATATGGCTAGTTATTGTAGTTTAGGGAGGAATTAAACAGACTGATACTACAGGTATCTTCTAATCCCTTTCTTGGTTAGAGATATCTTTTGCTTAAAAATGGGTAAGTTTTCCCAACAGCTGCATTCATTGAGTTTTACTGGTAAGCGCTTGGTAAGGGGTTTGAAAACAACATAGGTACTAGGAAAATTTTCTCTGTTGTACTCTTTTGATATGATGCAGATAGTTTCTGACTTACTGCGGTTCACCTTACTATTTTTTGGCTGGTTCAAAAGCATTGTGCAGTCTATAGAAATTATACTTCGAGTTCTAAATACTGGTTTTCACCAAGCTATCTGTATGGATACAGCACTCGTTTTCTTGTGCATAGCAGGAGCAGTGAACTGCAGCTCTCCAGCAGCCGCATGATCATGAAGTTAAGTGACTGACACTCTCTGATGTCAACAGGTTACACATATTAAATGACCTTTCAATTTATTTTTTTCAGTATTTTCAATGTAAAGTGGGTTTATCTGGCCATGGCACCATCTTTAGTTAGGGAACATTTCTGCTTAATTAACAGCTGGTATTATAGACATTTGGATTCCATTTAAGATCAAAATAGTATAGAACATAGAATAGAAAGAGAATATACATGCAGAGGGCTGACCATGTTGTGCATGGAACATGGCCCCAAATTATCAAAGGGAAGTTTACTTTTAGTTTTTAGGGGAGACTAATACAGCAGCAGTTACCCATGTCATCAGCACTGATCCTCATACAAACTCCTAGAGCACAACGTTTTTATCCTGTGGTACAAGTCTGTCTTTAAATGAAAACTAAAATCAGTTAAGATTTTTAAAATATCAGATGATAGAAGAGATGTACTGATGAGTTTAATTAATTAAAGAAAATTTAACCACACCCCCCCCAAAAGGAAGCAATATTGGGTACTCAGATTGAATTTAAAGTTATTGAATATAATGAACAAGAACACTTAGATGTGTTTTTTTTTATTATTGGAATCTGATTTTAAAACATTTTTCCTTAGGGGAAACAGTTTGGACTTAGTTGTAGAAGAGTATATATTTCTCTTTTCATTTGTTTGCAAATTGAATTTTAGTACATGTAATTCCTACTTCTAAAGAGTATTTTAAGGTGCTAAATAATACAAACCAATTCAGCTCTTTAAAATAATAATATAGTATAGCAAATGCTACCCTACCATACACAGTAAGTCAAATATTTGAATATTGACAGTTGTTCTTTTGGGTAAAGAATATAGTTTGTAATTTTGAGGGAGAAAAAAAAGAAAGGAAAAAAGCAGGACAAAAAAAAATAATTTATGTTCTAATTAAGAGGAGATTTCTACCTGGATGGGCTTAGTGGCACCAGGTAGCTAGAACAGGACTGAGTGGCCAGCTCACTTCATCTATCCATGTTGCAGAGAATTTCTTCAGGCCACACCCAGAGTGGCAGTATGCATGTGCCCTGCAGAAGCAATCTTGCATGTGGAAGGGCCTGGCCTTGGTACCCTAGGCATTACCCACACGAGCCTTGCTGAGAGTCAGGCTGGATCCTGGGTGTTGGTTAGAATGCGTCACAGAGGTGGAAAAATGCCTCCCCATTGCTAGAACTGCCATCACTGTTTCCACTTGGCTTAGTGGTTCACACATTTGGTTAACCAGTTTGTTAGCCCCCGGTTAGCCATGCATGGTTTGAAAGCCTTACAGAAGTGGGCACATTTCTAAATATAATATTATTAATGTAAAAATCAACCCTACAGGATACCATTCCTTCCTTATCAAGCACATCAAATTCAGACTCTTTCTTGATGGCATAGAGTGAGAAAGGAAGAAACAACATGATAACACTCCTTTGGGGGATTAATATATCTAAAAACTTAGGGTGGAGTGTGCAATAGGGAATTGAGCTTGTTTTGAGTTTGGAATATTTTAATTCAATCTTAAGTTGTTTCTCAACAGTGACCCTGGCTTGTTGTATTTCAGTACATACCAAAGCCTGGCCGTGGAGCATGCTTTGCACGCCTAGCACAGCTGATTTGCTTTCTCGCACCTGCCCCTCATCCCAGGTCTGCTTGCCTTTCCTCCGTACTTTTCCTCCTTCTTGCTTTGTCCATCATGCTCCTTACCACCCATTTTTCTTTGCTGCCGGGCAAAATAAGCTGTAGCACAAAGAACACTGGGGGTTCACTTACCTTTGGTTTACTGATTTCCAAGCAAGTGACACAGCATTTCTGCACAGGAATTCTCTGTGTCCTAAAGCTGAGGACTGATCGTTATCACCTACTTCACAGGCTGAGTGTCTGCAAAGAGAATTGGCCTCTCTTGAAAAGATACCAATGTGGGGCAAGTTAGTACAGCATATTACTGTCAGCCCCTGCCAAACAGTTGCTTAAAGAAATGTGGAGTCAGAAAAGAAATCATTTGAGCTGGAAAAGACAACAGATTGTGAAAATGATATCTTCAGCTTGTTAGGAGATAATTCTTTGAGAGGCCAATTTCAACTAATAAATCAACCAGAAAGCTTTCTATTTCGCATTTTTAGCATGGTAACTCATTGTGACAGTGCAATTTAAAGAGATAGTTTCACACTCTCCACCCACCCCTTTAACTACATTAGTTGTGTTGTAGGCAGTACGATAGTAAATTTAGATCTCTGGTTCAATGAATTGTATACCATGGAAACAATTGAAATGGAGAGGACAGAAAATCCCTTAGCAAGGGCCTGTGAGGCCACTGTTAAAAATATGCCAAGTATTTAAGGAAAACTCAGTGTTTCCCAATAATTAGTTATTAATGGAATTTGAGAGATGGAAGAAAACTGACATGATTTGGATACATCTTGGGCATAATGCAGATGCTCTCTTTAAGTGTAGCTGTCTACTGAAGTAGATCCTTCATAAACTATAATTGGGTCCTTAGTGAAGTACTTTAAATGTAACAAGTGTTGGGAGAGGCTTTGTGTTTTGTTCTGGCTTCTACACACAAGTCTCTGTTCTCCCTGGTAAAATTTGCCTCGGGTCCTTAAGACTGTTCTTGGTGAGAGGTTTGTGAGTGCTGAACAGCCTTCATCTAGAGTCTCTGGGTGGCTTCTTTGGGCCATCTCCACCCAGAGGGACCAGGGTTTACAGTAGTTTCATGGATTCTTAGTGAGCTTAGAGCCCAGAGGCTAATATTAATTGCACCATTCATGTCGTCAAATGACTGCTTGGTTAAAAACCGTGTAATGCAAAACATGTACAGAAAGATCCAGAACTCTTCTTTAACAAGCTAATTGAACCATTACAGAAAATTGATTTGGCTACTGGTCCAGTAGCCTTGGGCCAGTTACACTCACAATGTCCAAAAAGTTAAGCAGACATTCTGTGGTCCCATTTTGCTCCTTACACCCATGGAGAGTAGGAGCCCAAGCAAGACTAGGGAAGAATAGACCATGTTAGGTGGCTTCAGGTATGCCTATGGGTCCCCAGGGGCAAGACACTATACTTCCATAAAAATCCCTTACCCCATAGCCAGAAACACCTGGAGACTTCTCACTGCCATCAGTCCTAGGAACCCTTGACCAGAGAGAGCACTAAATAACTCCAGCAAGGGTCTGTTGTCACACAACTGGCATGAAGACAAAAGAGCAACTGCTATGGACAACTCTCCCAAGGGCAGGATGAAAGGAGACTCAGAAAAGGCTCCTTCTCCAGTCCCTGCTGAGCCTTGTGGTCAAGCTTTCAGATTTAGATGACTGGGCATCAGAGTGATTGAAGTGTCCTCTGAGGATTGAACTAAGGGCAGTGCCCATCAACACAGCTGTGCTCATCAGGCTGTGAAGGAAAGACAGTCAGAGAGTAGAGTGACATAGTGATGGCAACTGGTTACTCCACCCCCAGTGTCAGGCACTATAGTGAGCTTGTCATCAGGGTGGTCACCAAGCACACACCCAAGCACCTCTGTGCATTCAAAATGGCAAAATTTAGGGGCTGGGGAGATGACTTAATGGAATAAGCACTTCCCTGGCAAGCACAAGGGCCTGGATTCAATTCCTGGTTCCACACACGCACAAAAAAATTTAAACAGCTAATGTTGTTCTCAGGCCATTTTTCTTCAGATTATGAGATCTTTAGCACCAGGAAGAGATCCTTTCTGTCACTATGCATCACACCACTTTCTGCCAAGTAAGTAGTTCACCCACTCTGGAAAGGCCTGGAGATGCACATATAGAATGTGAACTTGAACTCTGAATTTCTTCTGTGCAATTAAAGTCTTTAACTCAGTGCTGCATTAGCATGGATTTTCCATAGTGAGTGATAAAGGCAAAGTTCTGTGTTTCACATGTATTTTTCTAATATATGTTATTCCTATGTTTCTGATTAAATGCTCATCCAAAATGAAATAGCATGGAATTACTTTTTCCAATTGAATTTTCTTCTTCTATAAAAACTTACTATGAAATAAACTCTCACCTAAGATTACCTGGGTGTGCAGGTGTTGGATATTTAGGGGTGAGTTGTGTGTGCTAGCAAGATAAAGGGCATTACACTCCCTGCAGTTGCCATCAAAAAGTTTCTTTCTATGGAGAAAATAATAGGCATGACATGACATGGTTAGGCACCACATCCAGGAATCTTAGACAGCAGGCAAACACTTAGTCTATGTCCACTATATATTTAGCACTTCTGACAATTCCCAGGGAGAACAAATTAGTACCTGAGGTCCTTTCATGATGCGCAAGGCTTGAGAGGAATATACCTGTAATATTGCACCTGGGGGGCAGGGTTATTGATAGAATGGAAAAATGAGCCTCCAAATGGCTCTTTAAAGCTTCTTGGGTGTTCCTTCATCCCTTCCCTTTACATCGCTTAATGGTCCCTCTTCTATAGATGCACACAGGTGCGTACACACCACCATCACACCAACAGACATTGGACCCAAATGGCTGAAGCAACTCCTCTGACTTTTAAAATAATGAACAATCTGTAGAAATAGTCAGGAAGGCTTGCCAAGCCACACAGATTCAAGGATGCTCACCACAGTGATGTGGAAAAGAACTGAACGCAGCATACACTCCTAACAGCTGGAAATTGGGACACTCCAAGCTGGGATGCAGAAGACCCCAGCATCTGTTTGGTGTGATGCTGACACTTTGGATGTGGGGGGCAGCAGATGAGGGTCACATGGGCTTTCACAAAGTATGGTCTGTGCAGATTGGTTTTGTTGTATTAAATTCTCTAATCCAGTTTTATGAATGCAGTTGAAAATCACCATCAGCTGTTCTGATAATCCCATTCCACGGTGACACTTCATTGGGCCAAATAAGACCCCCTCCCACACCCTCCTGTTAATATCTCTCAGTGCCAAGATCTATGTTCCTGAAGCTGTTTTTCTTTTTTTAATGTAGTTTAATTTTATTTTGAAAAGTAAAAGCAGAAGCAAAAGCAAATAGAAAAAAAAGAAACAGGATAACATACAATAACACATACATTACAGATTTCCAAAACAGGAATAGCTAATTAATAATGGCTGTTATACTATTTTTATGTCAAATCTGTTGCTCAGATTGACAAATATAGTTATGCAATTTTGGGGAAATAATTGAATATTGGCACTTGCTTTCAAGAAATCTTATTATTTTTTCTTGTCTTTATTGTTTTATTTCAAAGAGATAATTGATAAGACATTAGAAATGGTACACATTTAGAAGACCAAGATGAGAGGATTCAACCATGAGTTCTGTACTGCACATTGCTGTCCTCAGTGTAGTTGCTCAGATTGCAGACATCAGCATACAGTTAGTCAAGCTGAAAATTCTAAACATTAACTGCTATTTTCAAAAAACTGACAGAAATTGTGCACATAAGCATCTCATGTATGTATACTTTCCTGATCTTCCCTCCTTCCTTCTTTCCTATCTTTTCTCCTTTCTCTTATCTTTATTGTTTAATCCATAAGTTCAGGTTCTTTCCATTTTACAAAATCTATTATGCTTTTCATGTTTTATTTATTCCTTCAGCTTCTTACACTAGGGAAACAGTACAATATTTAGATATATGGATCTGATTTGTTTCCCTTTATGAGTATAACCTCTAGCTTCATCCACTTACCTATAAAGGCTTCGAGTTGAAGCTGTTTTGGACAGTAGGTTCTTTTTCATTGTTTCTTTTCTTTTGTTTTTCTGTTAACCAAGCACAATGTGTTACAGTGATTTGCCTTGAATTTCTTTCTATTAGACAGACATACTGGATACTGATTCTTTACATAGTGCGCTATCCGCTAGCTCTGTGTACTATTGATGGCAAAGGGCTCATGCATTTTTTCATTATTTCTAAGACAGAAGATTACTCAGAGGGCTGGCCAAATAGCTCAGTGGATTAAAGCACCTGCAAGCAGGTACAGGAGCCAGGGGCAATCCCTGGGCCTGCTGTGCTGGCCCCACCCCTGGGGTATGCTGAGAGGGCAACTGAGATTGGCACACACCTGTATTTCCAGGTCTTGGGAGGCTGTAAACAGGCAGATCACCACGAGTCTGATCTAGTAGTTAGACCCTGAACACCCTGTAGACCCTTCCCTAAAATACAAAAAAAAAAAAAAAAGATTACTCAGTTGCAAGAAAAAGAAGGGTGTCTGTGTCTTGCAGAGAAGATGAAGCTTGAGAAAAAAATACCAAAACCTTGACATTAACTTTTGCATGCCAGGGAAGGTATCTTTTTTAGGTTTAATTGTTTCATAATATACAATCTCCTTTAAGGTGTCACTGTCATGTATATTAGTAATTCTTAAATGAAATCAAGAGTTGCTATCAGCATCCTGGTTGAAGAAGAAAGTTCTTATTTTGATTTTTAAATTTTTTTTTTTTTCACAGCTGTGGATCAAACCCAGGGCTTCCCATGTGCTGGGCAAGTAATTTGTTTTGAGCTACATACCTATGCATTGGCTTTATTTTTAAAGATTTTATTTATTTATTTATTTATTTATTTATTTATTTATTTATTTTTTTTTTTTGGTTGAACTAGGTATTGAACTCAGGCCCCTGCACTTGCCAGGGAAGCACTTATTCTACTGAGCTATCTCTTCAGCCCCTAAAGATAATTTTTAAGTTGAGGTAAACTACACATAATAAAAAGTACTTTTTTGTTGTTGTTTGGCTGGCTCAGGCTGCCTTAAAGGTGGGTCTGTAAGGCAGGTGGAGCTGGGGATCAATCCTGATCCATGGTACCCTGGGCCTGACTGCCTTTGCATAAGCAGGTGCCTAAACAACTGAGCTAATCGGCAGGTCCCCCCTACACATAATAAAATAAAGTAAAGATTTTGGGGCATACATTTTAGTGGCACTTAATACACTTAACATTTTCTATAACCAGTCACTGCATAGTTCCAAAATATTTTTATCACCTCCAAGGAAAGCACAGATAGGCGTGGTAGTGTGCACCTGCAATTCCAGCACTCAGGAAGCTGAGACAGGAAAACTGCCAGTTCGGTACTGGCTATATAGTCTGGCTACATCATAAGACCCTGACTCAGCATAAAAGATAAGAAAGGTAACTATAACCAGTAAGCATCAACCGTCCCATCCAGCTCCTGGTTCTATGATTCTGCTTTCAACTCCACAGTTTTACCCATGCTAGATATTTCTTGTAAGTGGAATCATGCAAACTGACCTTTGGGATTGGCTTTGTTCTTTTGCTTCACATATTCTTTGAGGCTCAGTGATGGTCTAGTGTGTGCCAGTACTGGATTCCTTTTTGTGAATGAATCAAATTCCATTGTTCTTTACTCTGAATTTTTAAAAATTATAGTAAGACAAAACTATTTTCATACCAAGAAAAAGATTCATTTGTTGTTTTCTTGTCATCC
Source organism: Ctenomys sociabilis (assembly GCA_004027165.1). Taxonomy (NCBI): domain Eukaryota; kingdom Metazoa; phylum Chordata; class Mammalia; order Rodentia; family Ctenomyidae; genus Ctenomys; species Ctenomys sociabilis. The sequence continues at coordinate 199,312 of PVKA01000301.1, read as the reverse complement.
ATTTCTTGCCATCAAAAGTTGGAATTTGCCCCATGCACACCTGTCTACAGAACCACTCCAGCTGTACTCCATTGGGCTAATATTCTGTGTATCATTATGGTGGCACAGTTTCCTATTACAAAGCACCATTTCATACAGAGGAGTTTGAAATGAAGGGTGACTGCCCAGATTTGACAATCAAGATATCTCATTTCTTTAAGGTTGTCTGCAACAATTACCTTCCTTTCTCCTTTTTTTTTTAAGCATTTATTTATTTATTTGGTATAGGGTCTCACTCTGTAGTTCAGACTCACAGTGATCCTCCTCTGGCAGCCTCCACCTCCCCAGCACTGGGAATATAGGCATGTGCCAGTATGCTGGGTTTCAGGGGCTGGCATGACACGCGGTACTGGGGATTGAACCTGGGTCTTTGGGCTTACCAGGTAGGTGCTTAGACCACTGAGCTATACCTCCAACACGTTTTTTGTCTTTTTCTATGCATCCATAGGATGCCCTTGTCCCTTAGCCTCTCAGCACTGAGCAGGCACCAGCTCCGGGCCTTTCTTTCAGGGGAATAATGAGCTAAGCATTCTGCCCTCCTGGACTAAGTAAATGAGGTCACATGGATACAAAGTTTTGTTAACGAAGGGTCTAAAGCCATCTTATAGTTAAGACTAGCTCCGCCTCTCTCAAGAGCAGTTTGTTCTAAGAGTCACTGAAATATCCAACCCCATAAACGCTCATCATTCTCCTGAATTACAAAAATTGCTGAAGCCAAAAGAAGCTGGAAAGTGATACCAGAAGAAAAGTAATTCCACAAACATGCATTCATTATTGTCTTTATTTACAAGAATAAATTGAAGGCTCACCCTTCTAGAACTATAATTAATACATGATTCAGATATTAATATGGAAACTTCTGATGGGGAAATTGCTAAGATTTGTCTGAAGTTTGTTTGGCTTTTTAACTGTTGATGAGCAGTGCACCACCCACCACGCAGGTTCAATTAAACACCGAGCTCCTATCTTGCCTGTACTAGAACTGCCAAAGGCCCAGTTTGCCTAGGGAATGTTTGTATTTGTGAAATTTCCTCAGAATCGTTTTCCAATCAGCTAGAGTACTGAGTTACAATGTAACACCTCTATGTGATTTTTCCCTGATTAAATCATCTATCGTATCATCAGAATTAGTTCTTTTTAATGCTATAACATGAAAAAAATATGAATATTTTATGTAGGTCTTCTCCCTCTGAAATATCCCTTCTTTTAATCTGGTGAACTTATTTGAAATTTTATTACCAAACTCAAACCTAAAGCTGAAAGAACACTTAAACTATGCATTGTCAGAGTTGAATTGCTTTACAAAAAATTTGAAAGTAGTATCTTACTGCAAATGATTAAGACAAATATTATCTTAAGTCATTATCTTAATGATCATCTTGGAACATAGTTGGAGTTTAAAATCCTGTGTACGGCCAGGATCATGCAATGATGCTCATAAGGCACCCTGAAGCCTCAGAGGGATTCTGAGCATTAAGACAATTCCTACCTTGGCAGCTTGTGGGATGTCATGGCTATAGCATGATATTGTCCTCTTTTCTACTGCTTACATTTGGAAGCATTTTATTTTATTTATTTATTTTTGGCTGAACTGGGGATTGAACTCAGCCCCTGTGCTTGCTCAGCAAGCGCTCATTCTACTGAGCCATCTCCCCAGTCCTTGGAAGCATTTTATAATCTAAACCTGGCAAAACCTGGTTATAAAATTCAGTGGATAAATACCAGATTTTTTGGTTTCCTTAAAGCTAAATCAGATGTAATTTCAGAAATCCTTGATAAATAGAGCAAGCCAATAATCATTGGGTTTAAAACAAGCCAGCTACAGAATGTTTGGCTGTATACTATTAATGCTTTGGGGCCCCCAAAATACTTCTGAACTATCAGTCTCCAAGATTCTGTGAACTTCATAGTTTTTCAGTCACATTTACCTGTGTTGTGAAAGTATGAAAATATATTTTTAGTTTCAACAGGCTTCTAAAATATAAAGCATTCTGAGTTAGATATAAGTGGATTAGAATTCTTGATAAGATATTAGGTACTTGATTTTAAATGGCAAGGTTATTAATATTTTGTGGCGGGAAAAGCTTGTGTTGAGATTTCTGTTGAGCAGCCAGCCACACCTGGGAACAGTAGAAGACAAAAAAGAAATTACACTTTATTGCAATGCCTTTGAGACATCATTGGTGGCCATTGTTTTGCATTAGAAAGGAAGTAAGATTGGAATTTTTGCCATATATGTATGTAGACACCTTCTGATTTGTGAAGGTCTGAACATTACATTTTTATTTGATTCAACAGCCATTTTTAATTAAAACCTTCTAAAAAGAATGCTTCAACCTTCCCCATCTCCCACCCAATTGAATTTCAAATAATGTTTAATAATTCGGTTTGGCTTTCAGCGTCTATAAAGCACAAGTAATTTGCCTTGAGGAAGACAGAAAAGTTTTAACAGTACCACAAATGTGTCTAATTGGTTTGAGTGAGTTGTTAATGGGGGAGAAATTGCCTGAGGTGGGTGTGGGTGGGTGTGTTGTGTGAGTGCTCCTGCAGCCATTCATATATATCTGTCTATAGAGGGTAATAATGGTGTGTGTGTGTGTGTGTGTGTGTGTACCTGGCTTCACAGTACCTTCTAGAAAGCAAAACCAAGCTATGGGGAAAAGGTCCCACATAGGACCACTGTAGCAGTGGCCAGGCTGGGAGGGATGAAGTCCACAGCTGGTTTCTCACCAGCACTTAGATCCAGTCCAGCTTTGCACCAGGAATAGTGAGCAAGGAGCTGGTAAAATATACGGGCTGAGAGAAAGTGAGGCCGGACTCACAGCAGCTGTGTGCCAGTCTCCTCCGGCCTCTGCAGATTCACCATCTCAAATAAGTGAAGGTGATAGAAACATTGGAAAGGGAACAGAATCATTTTGTCTTGCTTCCAGTCTCCTCTCAGTCATAGTCCTAGTTTTAGAGCCTAAAAAATCTGTTTATTTGCTCGTTAATTTCCCTCTCTCCCTCATGTTTGCTTGGCATTAGGCAGAATGTTATTGAAAACAAGATACAGCTCAGTTTCAAAAAGAAAAACCATTCTGCAAAATACAGCTTGGACTCATTCACTGGTCATTCATCATCCCCCAGGCAGTGGGATACAAATATCTATATTTGGTATATTTTAATGATTTACAGAGCAGTTACTCACTCAGGGATGCAGCAAGCTTTCTAAGACTTTTAGAAGTGTCCCGAACTGTCTTGAAATGCCATGGAGAATATTATACATGGCATATGCAGAGCATCTTGACAATCATTTACCTTCACTGTTTTCCTTCAAAAATGATGAAAGCTGATCCTTGGTGGGTAAACTCACCCAGTTTGAAGTTTCCTGATGGAGGCTGAACTCTTCATTTCCACACTGAAGGACATATTATTTTTTGCCTTCGCCACTGCTTTTAAGAAACAAAAAGTTGTATGTGCCTTCCCTTTTGTGCTGATCCTGGGCAGATAATAACGCACCTAGTACAGTGCCTGGTACATAGTCAAAGCCCAATAAATATTTGTTGGGTGAATAAATAGTTAAATGGAATGCTATTAGCACTGCTAGTGTTATTACCTCGGCATGAGACATGCAAGAGCAGACTTGAAGCAATCAAGTAATTTCCCTTAACAGTACAAGCTAATTATTCGAGAGATGAAGATCTGGTACGTAGTATTTATTTGTCAGGCTTCATTTGCTCCTAATTAAAGGTGGAAAAGTTGTTTGTAACATTGAAGAGACAACATGATGACCCACTCCTAAACAGCTTTGCAATTTTCCATGCCTCACTTTTGGGGAAAATACATTTAATGTGCATTCCTCTTATTTATGTTTCCTTTGTCATCATTTTCTAAAAGAGCAGGCCGGGAGTTGAGTGGAGAGCTCTCTTTAGCAGTATTTTTGCAGCCTTTTCTGCCTTAATAACTTCTGTGGCTGATTCTTCTAAATTTGTTTGAGTTGTAAAATCGTCCTCCTATGCCATGATTACCCAGTAATCCAAGATAAAATGCTGCAGCCTTGTCATAAGCCTCAGAAAATTTCATTCATTCATTCATTTTTTTTATTCATCCATTCAATTCAAAAGTATTAATTCTATTTCTAAGGAACTTGGGATCTACCCAGTTCAGAGATTTGTATCTTTGTGACCAAGGTTTCTTTCTTTTTTTTTTTTTTTTTGCATAACCAGGGATTGAACTCAGGCCCTTGCACTTGCCAGGGAAGTGCTTATTCCACTAAACCACCTCCTGGCCCTCCATTTCTAATCTGTATCCAACTCTATGCTAAAGCTATAAAATTAACACTGAATAAACTTCAAATGATTCATGTTCTCATGAACCTTAAGATCTGGGATGAGTGATGAATATTAATGGGAGAATCGCACTAAAACTCTTATTTATAACTGAAAATCAAGTTTTTTTTTAAAGGAATATGGTTCTAAATTGATACCATATTGTCAATAGGAATTTATTTAGATCAGGGAGAATTTTACAAAGGTAAATTCTGAACTCAAAGATAGAGGATACCTGAAGTAAAGGAAAGAACAACCTACATAATAAAAGTCTCAAACACAAAGGCCTCATGTCTGGGGAAGCATCACATTCCCTCCAAGGACTAAGAGCAGGCAGAGTGATAACAAGAAAAGACCAAGGGGTGATGGGGAGGCAGGGGCTGGCCCTGCATCTACTATCCATGCTAAGGTCTTTGACTTTCATGTGCTGAATATCACAAAGACATTTCTGACCCATAGAGTTATAAAGCAAGGAGAAGAAGGGATACCATTGCAGTGAGGAAAAATGTTAGGTACGAGTTCATAACAAACACATGGAAGTGAAGACACTGAGCCAGGCAGGTCCTCTGCATCTTGGGACTTCTCAGAAATTCTTTCAGTCCACGCTCCCATCACCCCTGAGACAGAGTGTACCTGGAGCTCCACTTGTCTGATGATTAATGTGGCAAAGCCATGATTACTATCTGGCCGTCAGCCTTACAATTCAGCTGCGTCTCTTTTCTTTTGACCTCTCCTTTCGATGCCAGGGTGGTGGCTTTGCATAGATCATTGCTGTTTCTCACTGTGTGCTGCTTTTCCTACAAAAGTGTCCTCCTGCACACTTTTTCCTACAACATGTACTCCTTTTCCCTGTCCTAGGGTAGAGGACCATGGCTCACCCAGCATGGCTTTGCCTCTCTTTCAGCTTTTGTAGAGCTGTTTTGAAGACTAAGGACTTAATATTTATGAAACATAGAATGAGAACTGACACACACTAAGGGCTCAGCTAGTGCACTCATGGGCCTCCGCTGGCTGTTTGTGATGACAGAGAGCAGAGTACAAAACTACCCCTTACAAAGGGGTTAGCGTGGGTGTGTCCTCATAAATGCTATGCAGATGTCTGAAGGTCCAAGTCAAGATTATAGGTGGGGAGTGAAACAGGGACTGATGGAGAGAAAGCTCGGCAGTAGACTGACTTTTCCTACACAATGATATACTTTTATAATAATGAAATTACAAAAGAAAAAGTTTTGGAAAGTTCATCAATACTATCCAGGAAATTGAGCAAGACATAATCATTTTGCCATAATATTCTTCATATTTGTTTTCATCTGTAAGTTTGGAAATATCATTCAGAATGTTTTCTTGGGTAAAGAAACATTTTGATACAAGGAGGAAAAAACTGATCTCAGGTGGGTGACCTCCAAACGATATAGGGAACCTCCAAATGACATAGGGAAAAACAATCTCTGAACCTGACCTGTATGCGTTTATGTTCTCTAAAACCAAAGAATGAATTTTAGGAACAAACGGAGGTTATGAGCAGAATAGATTTACTGAGGGAAAGAAAGCTCTTGTCCGAGAGAGGAACAGGAGGGGGGCCCTGAGTGGGTAGTTCCCCCGGAAGCTGTCTCTTCCAGGGACTTTTATAGAGGAAAACCATGTGGTGAGGTGGGTCTAAGGTGGTAAAGACATGGAAACTCGCTTAGGTGGACAAGAGGTGGGACAAAACTATGGTTAACCAATGAGATTACAAGCACCATTGCTCAGGTAAAATTGATTAAATCCAGTAGCAAATGGGGAACCGAGTCAGGTAGAAAGTGGGTATGAATATGGGATAGGGTCTCTTCCTGTTGGGTGTTGGGCTAGTGACTCAATAGGGCTCTTTCAAGGTCATTGATACCTATTTAGAATACCAATCTCTGATGCCCATCCCTAGGGAAGTATGTAGCTATGTTTTCTCTTTTGTTTTGGTCTTGAGGTGAGGGAGACTCTGTACCTTCCAAGCTGCAGAGTCACCTTGTCTGCCATCTTGTCTCCTTGAAGGCCAGGCCCTGTCTGACTGCCTAGAATATTTCTATCTAACTCAGCTGCCTATAACAATTTCACTTCAATTTTAATTTGGTTTCCTTCCTTCCTTCCTTCTTTCCTTCCTTTCTTCCTTCCTTGCTTCCTTCCTTTCTTCTTTCTTTCTTTCTTTCTTTCTTTCTTTCTTTCTTTCTTTCTTTCTTTCTCTTTCTTTCTTTCTTTCTTTCTTTCTTTCTTTCTTTCTTTCTTTCTTTCTTTCTTTCTTTCTTTCTTTCTTTCTTTCTTTCTTTCTTTCTTTCTGTCACTATGCCAAAGTCAAAAAGGCTTCTCAAAGGCACTATGATTTGCCGGGTGCACAGTTCTCCTGGCCTCTTTCTGTGCATATGCAGAGTTCTCTGGAATGCTGCTCGCCCACCAGGATAAACAGCCCATTTGGCTTCTGTGTGGTTGACTTCATTGCACTCTTAAGCACGGCTTAAATTTTTATAATGAGCATTTTTATAAAAACAATGAAATCATTTCTAAAACTTGGAGAGGAGGAATATTAATTCTGTTTGTTGTTTAGTAGCAAACCTAATGCCAGCAGCTCCTCTTTCCCAAGCGTTCAGGAAGCTGAACTTCCTCGGTATTTTCTTCACAAAGGCCAGTAGCCATTGCTCCTGAAGATGGAGGAGAGCTAGTGACAAAGTGGTTACTAGATTAGCACATGGAAAGTGTTTGCAATGGTTAGCTCTATGTAGAATGCCATCCTTCCCTCCTTTTATTTTTTACAAGTACAGGCTCCTTTTATTTAACTACAGATTTTGATTAATTACCTTGGTATTTCTTAATAGGTTAATGGTTGAGAACCATCAGTGCTGTGCAGGGCTGGAGTGTGGCGGCTTGCATCATCGTCTGAGGGCAGTTCTCACAGTGATTATGCATCGCTCTCATCAGTCAGATAAGAACCCAAATCTGGAGAGAATTTGAGTCTCCTAGTAAATACTTCATGAAGCCCATGTGAGCTTGCCAATTAGGCTATCATCTCTTTGTAGGATACATTTCCAGGGAGTAAATGCATTATCCAGTACTTAGCACAGCGTGCCCCTCAGGATTAGGATGATAATTGCCTGTGAAGAAGAAAAACAATCTTGAAGACACTGAGTGGAAGTGGCTTACCCACCAGTCCTTTAGGATGGGGTTAGAAGACTGTGGCCAGTGGGCCAAACCTAGCCTGCTCCCTGGCTTCATTCCGTGTGTGAGTTAAAATCAGGTTTTACATTGAAAGTGGAACAGCTTTTGTATTATGAGAAAATTATATTAAATTTGCAATTTCTGTCCCTAAATAAAGCTGCATGGGGAAAACATCTTGTTCACTTACACATTGTCTGCAGCTGCTCTTGCCCTGGCTTGGCTGAACTGGGTAGTTGAGTTAGAAACTGTAAGGCACACACAGGCAAAAATATGTACTGACTCTTTGGAGAAAACAGTTGCTGACTCCTGCTTTAGATTCAGCTATAAATTATTTGTGTGCCTATTTGCTTGCTTGTTAATGAACATTGTTTTATATTTAGGAACATACTCAGCCTGGTGGTGTGGCCGCTACAGAAGGTTAAATAAGTGCAGTAACCATAGCGTCCGACCTTGCTCACTTCTTCAAGTTAACAAAAAATACAAGGATGAGGAAGTTTAGATTATTAGGAGGAGCCACAAGAAATATGGTGGGGCCAGTGTGATAGCTCAGTGGACTAAAACGCCTGCGTAGGCAAGCTTGGGCAAGTGCAGGGACTAAGGTTCAATCCCTCGCATCACAAGTTGCGCCAGCCCCGCCACCAGAGTGAGCTGAGCCAGCCAGAGTGTCAGGGCGCCCCAGCGCCAGGGAGGCTGAAAACAGGAGGATCACTATGAGTCCAATCTGTGTAGTGAGACTCTGCAGACCCTGTGCTAAATACATAAAAAAGTATCACGGTAATAAGAGGAAAAGACCTGTGCATTGCCTTAAGGAGTTATGGATTGCTAATGCTAATCTAAAACCCCCAAATAGTATGAATACTTCCTCTTCATTCCAAAGTGTGAAATTAGGGCCACAAGTGTAAAGTCCTGAGTTTGATTCTGGTAGGAAGAAAGAAAGAAAAGAAAGAAAGAATTTGAAATGTGAAATTGTTTCTCCTGTGCATCTGAGAAATCTTTTGAGTAGCAAAGACTTTTACTTTATAGTCATTACGAAACACAGTGCTGGACCAATGGAAGCTGTCTATTCAGTGGCATTATTACATTGAGTGATTCTGTTAGGTTTGTACTTACCCTTGATTATCAATAAGGTACAATGAACGAGTAAATGGTAAGATATGCCTCTTAGTGAGACATCTGATTCATGCTGCTGCTACACACACACACATACACACACACACACACACACGCATGCACACATTGCTAGAGATTGAGCCCAGAGAGAACTGAGCATTTCTTAACATTCTAGCCCTTGTTTTTGTTTTTATCTTGTGTAGTTTTAGTTCAAGGCGGCGTCCCTAAGTTGCACGGGTCAGGCTCTTGCTTGCAATTCAGGCTCGCTGAGAACACAGGGAAGCGCCTCCACACCTGCTGAATAGCCAGATGTTGCATTGGAGTCTGGTGCAGTCGCTGTGATGGTCAGTGGAGACTGATATTGATCCTCCTCCTCACCGCCATATGCAAGAAACTATGAGACTGATGTAAAAGCTGGCCTTCCATCTGTAGCGAATGTGAACAGTCGCACCATGAGATACTGCAGACCCGAAAACATTTCTCCTGTTGCTTCGAAATCCCTGTTGTGAGCCTGAGTGACCTCATTTGTCCCCTCTTGTTTCATTCTGTTTCAGAGGTTGAAGGCCGCGCTGACTCATCACCCTGCTGCCATGTCCAATGGGAATCTGAACACCATGGGGCACATGATGGACGTGATGGGCTCCCGGCAGGACCAGACGCCACACCACCACATGCACTCTCACCCACATCAGCACCAGACGCTGCCTCCCCACCACCCCTACCCGCACCAGCACCAGCACCCGGCACACCACCCTCACCCGCAGCCCCACCACCAGCAGGGCCATCCGCACCATCACTCCCACTCCCACCTCCACGCACACCCCGCACATCACCAGACCTCACCACATCCGCCCCTGCACACTGGCAACCAAGCACAGGTAGGCCTGCCTTCAGTCTCCTTTTGCTTCTCATTCTCGTTGACAGTGTAAGCACCGCTGCTGGGGCTGTCTGCAGAAGCTTGCTTGGTGACCTGGGCATTCTGTCTAAAATTCTTGGAAGCTCTTTTCATGTCCTAGGAGGTGACAGTTACCCAACAGACATTATCAAGTCATAATTTCTATAAACAATGCAGTAAATTTCAGGTCTAGTTACTAGGACCAATATAAACTCTAAGTTTCCCCACATCTACATTTGATGCTACAAAGTTAGATCCAAAAGGAGTAATAACAGGGCCAGGAAGATAGCCCAGCAGTCTAAATGCCTGCTTGGCAAGCACAAGGACCTGAATTCAATCCCAGGTACTGAGTGGTATGCCAGCCCCACACCACGCTGGCCACTGACACGTAGTCATGGTGGCATACCCCTGTAGTCCCACCTTTCGGAAGGCTGAGACAGGAGGATCACTATGAATCTGAGCTGCTTAGCATGACCCTATACCAAATAAATAAATAAGTACAAGTAATAACAATGCAAGGGTCAGAATGAATTTTAGTTAGTGATGCAAGATGTGAAAAGGAATAAGTTCACTGGTGGTCCTTTGTGCTATGCTTTAAAACATCATATGGACTCAATTTTGACACTGGCATCATGGAACTTAGGCCCGATGGGCAACCAACCCTGTAAGTAAGGTAAATGTTAAAATCTGAAGAGCAGCAATTCATACAGACAGAAAAGCTGGGTGATGGATGTTAGGGCATAAGGTGCTTTGCAAATGGTGAGGAGAGGTGACTCATCACATTGAGTGAGAAATGCGTTGGAGGAAGCAAAGAGAGCCAAGCTCTGTTGACGATCAGACCAAGAGAAAAGCCAAATCCCAGGGGTGGAGAGTCACCAGGAGTGGCTAGAAAGCAAGCCAGCATTTAGACTAGACTCAAAGAGAGTTGGGGGGTCAGGCAGACGTTATGTCACCGAGGCCGAGACGGGCCCATGTACGGGGTGGGTTTCAGTCAGCGGATGGGTGGCATGTCCAAGGGCACAGCCTGCCCTAGATGCTGTGGGCCCACCAGCCCAATGATCACCTTCGGTCCACCAGGCCACATCCCAACTGGTTGGGTCTGCATGGTTTCACAAGCTGGCGATTGCCAAGTGACGCTTATCCACTGTCTCCCCCACCATCTGCCTCTGAAAACAAGACCTCACTTCATGCAGTATTTAGAGCTCTTGAGACCTGTCCCCTGACCTACACCATGCCTGGGCAGCTGGCCACAGGCAACTCTCATCTGTTCACTAAATTTCTACAAATGCTTAGATCTTTAGAGTGAGAAGACCTTAATGCCTGGATGGTTGTGGACACAGATGATTACGCTTCTAAACCTCAGTTTTCCCTTTAAGAGGAGGCTCTTACGAGTGTTAAATAAGAGGATGCCTATAAAAAGTTTTCAAAACATCATAGCCATGCTTAATTTCAAATGAAATTCCAACAAGTTTAGCAAGAAGCTTAGTAATAAAGTGCTATCTATGGGACATTTTTACTCCCATAGGACATGTACATAAATGAGAGAAAAGGTCAGGCATGATGGCTCATGCCTGTAATCCCAGCACTCTGGAGGCTGAGGCAGGAGGACTGCTGTGATTTTAACTCCAGCCTGCACTGTATGGCAAGATGCTGTCTCAAGGATCAAAAAGAAAAGTGCCAGCCAAATACACAGTGGATTAAAGCACCTGCTAAAGCAGACACAGCAGCTGGGGTTTAATCCCTGGCATGCCATTTGGGCCCCGCCCCCAGGATGCACTGAGAAATTGATACCAGGTGTGGTGGCAAATATCTGTAATCCCAGCACTTGGGAGGCTGAGCACAGAAGGATCACTATGAGTCCAATCTACATAGCGAGACCAGGTAGACCCTATAAACTCTTACCAAAATATAAAAGAGAGAGAGAGAGAAAGAAGAGAGAGGAAGCTACCAGGTCAAAGATTAGCAGATATATACTTATTTTTTAAGGAAAAAAAGAACATCTAAATATGCTTGCTTTTGTGGCCACATTATTTCACAGGCAAATTTAACAGTTCTTTATGCATGAGAGCCATTCATTAGCTAAGTACCAACAGGCTAGTTGCCCTGGGTTTTAAGTCAGTGAGTAGCCAGGTGTATAACCAGTTAGTTAATTGTCATTAAAATTAGCTGCACCAGCTGTTGCTTTTATTTATCCTATGCTAAGATGAAAGAATCTAGGTTGCTGTTGATAACATTTGAACAGGATCATTTAGACAGTATTCTGAAATAGTACTCTTAAAATTATATCAAGTTAGATGATTGTTATTGCCTTAATCATATGACTAGCTAAATTACAGAAATACTGATTTCTGGAGAGTCTTGTAATTGTGAGATTCTAACATGATTTGGCATATATTTAATCTTTTTGAAATTGAAACTTTGTTGTATAAATTGAATCCAGGACAGCTCTATCAAGAGTGACATCCCCAGTCCTTTATTGTATTTTGAGAGAAAGGTGTCCACACTGGCCTCAAACTTGTGACCCTCCTTTCAGTCTCCCAGTTATCTGGGGTGATAGGTATGCATCACCATGTTGTTCAAAATTTTCAGAACATCTCTACTAAGAGAATTCCATTCTAAAAGTAAAGTGATAAGTAACCATAATTGCTAGGGATATAAACCGACTTTAAGGTTGCATTTGCATTTTTTCTCATTTCTTGTGATTTGCCTGCATGTAAGAAAAAGCTGAGAACTCTACATATTAAGAAAAGCTCTGGGGTCAGGAGACAACTTAATGATCTAAGTGTCTGCCTGGAAAATGCAAGAACCTGGGTTCGATCCCCAGTATACAGGCCATGCCAATCCTGGAACCATGGGCATGCCATGCTGGCCACCAAAGTTGGGAGTGGTGGGGCATACCTGTAATCCCAGCACTGAGGAGGCTGAGACAGAAGGATCACTATGAGTCTGAGCTGTGTAGTGAGACCCTGCACCAAATAAATAAATGAATAAATGATAAGAAGAAAGAAAGATGAAAGAAAGAACGAATGAATGAATGAACGAAAGAAAGAAAGAAAGGGCAGCAAAGCAAAGCAAATCTCTGAACTCAGAATCCTAGTGTTACACAGCCACTAGAAACTTCTCCTAATCCCCACTCCCTTCAGCCCTGAATCTGCACTTTACCTGAAAGCACCATTGCTTGCCCCTCTGGGTGAAGACACCAGAAATATGTCACCAGTTAATAGTTGATTAAAACTAGGGTAGGAGAACACAACATTGAAAGAATGAGTCCTTCAACAAGGGTCAAAACCCAACTTTCCCTAATTATGAGCTTTGTCCAGGGCTGGCAGTCAGAGGTCATTAATTCACAAGTGCAACCGAAAATGCAAAAATAGTCAAGCACTTAGCACATTTTCTCCCAATGCTTGGCTTTGCAGGAGTTAGTTCAGGAGTTAGCATCTGAAATGACAAGTGCTACATCTTTGCCAATAACAAGGATTGTGTCATCAGCAGCCACTCTGGTGAGTAAGACCTTAGCCAACTTATTTTGTTCTTCCTCTGTGATAGGAAGGAAAGGAATTACTAGTCAAGAGTATGAGAAACATCTTCGCATGACATACAGCTGTGGAGATACAGTTCAACTTTACTCCTGAGCCTGATTTCTTTCACAGAAAATCATAGAAGTTTTGAGAGATATGTCCCCAGCAGGGAGCTGATGTCAAGCCATAGTCGTTATTAGCGCAATTACAGTCATTCTGATTGATTTCAATCAGAGGGTTAGAATGTGGTAGAGAAGGTTGTTGGGCTTCATTAAAAAAAATCTTTTTGCCTGTTATTTCTGCAGGTTAAATGTCTCTTGTAAAACAGCTTTATAGGTATTACGGCCATAAACCTGAGTGACTGAGAAATGGGGGAGGGAACTACCCTTTATTGAGAATGAAGGAGAAAGGAGTGAAGTACATTAAAGAAAGCATTAGGTGTCCAGACATATAAAGAGGCAGTTGTAGAAATTTCACAAGGTGCTGTGTGTCTGCCTCGTGGAGAAAAATGAAGCTGTCTGTGTGGGGGTCTCCAAGCCCTTAGATGTTGCTGCGTCCCACACAGACCTTACAAGGAGTCTATAGCCACAGTAAAACGTTTTAATAAAGTGCCTTGCCACTCCTAGGATTTCCTTATAATGTAGGTACCTAGTCATGCACCACCAGGCCTCACTATGTCACTGTGCGTGGGGCTCAGGGCCCTATCAATGGCCTGTGTTCACCCTCCCTGCTCAGGAGCAGGCTGATCCAACTGGAGTCTGCTGGTCCAGTTAGTCCTCTATACCAGAAAGCGGAAAATAACGCAAATAAGATTCCAGCTCCCTTCCTGATGTCACCTGGTACTTTCCTCAGGACTCAGTGGGAAAGATGTCCAGATAATGTTCTAGGGATGTTGTTTTGACGTCATTTCAATCAAAGGAACCCCCAGCCTGTCCAGAGATCTTCTGCAGATGGCAGATCACTCATCAGTATTGTGATAATAATAATCCTGGATTGTCTTCCAACCAATAATCACACTCTACTTACCTTAAAGTTTTTTTAACACCTGAAGGAGTAAAAATAATTTTTGTGTACTACAATTTAGCTGAATGCTTATTAGGGAAAAATCTATCAGACTACCTTTTCATGAGTCATTTCTGCACTTAGCCAAAGCGGTATAGACTTTAGAGCTCGGTGGTGCTTTTTCTTTTCCTGTCATGAGTGTGATTTCATTGTTTATTTCTTTCACAGAAGCCAAGTCTGATGTGCTTACTAACACAACGCACTTCCCGTGCATTTTAGCACTAGCTGGGGTTTCTTCCCTGTGCCCATCCAGTCCTTCCTCTCTGCTCCCACAGGTCTCACCAGCCACACAACAGATGCAGCCAACCCAGACAATACAACCGCCCCAGCCCACAGGGGGGCGCCGGCGGAGGGTGGTGGACGAGGATCCCGACGAGAGGCGGCGGAAATTTCTGGAACGGAACCGGGCAGCTGCCACCCGCTGCAGACAGAAGAGGAAGGTCTGGGTGATGTCACTGGAAAAGAAAGCAGAAGAACTCACCCAGACAAACATGCAGCTTCAGGTGCCAGCCACTGTCTCTCCCCCGTGACTCCAAGGCCCTGTGCAGAGCTGGCATTTCCTGCCCTGTGGGCACTTGTTGAACTAGCAGGAACGCTACACACATCTCCAGCCCTCATAGGAGGTGCAGGCCTGTTAATCAAGCCTTATTAATTTTGGGACACTCTACACAACAAAGTAACTCATTTAATTTTTAGTTACTCCACCTATGAGACTCTGATGAAAAAGGTTCCCCATTACTAAGTCCCGGAGCTGGAGCCCAGGAGCCCAAGAGCAGTGGCTCAAAGCCTGGTCAGCAGTAACTTGCTGCCTTCTACCTTCACGGCTGTTTCCTCATCAATAAAGTGGGAACAGTAATTTTACAGGGTTTTTAGGCAAATAAAGTGAACTATTGCCTAGCACAGAATCAGCCTTCAAGCAAAAAGCAACCTGGTTACATCTACCAGCTTGAGGGAGTTGTTCTGGCCTCTGCCCCATTGTCTGTATTTCTCTTTAATGAAAGAAAGGGAGGTTTGTGATTATTGTACTCTGAGTGAAAAGGCATGTTTTCACTTAGTTTTCAAAGTCAGCAAGCTTTGATATTTGCAGGACTTTAGCTTTTAGTGGGTAGCTTAACAGTGGACATTTTATACAGAGGATACCTCTGGGCTTGTCTGGAGAAAAAGGGAAGGACAACTATCCTCGGGGGCTCCTTGCCAGCCTGCACAGTATGCAAGTGGTGCAGTTCAGAGGGAGTGACATCAAAAACAAGTGCAGTGTTTGCCAGGAAAGGGAAAAAAAACAAAAAGAACAACTAAGCTGACATGACACAAACAGCTCAGGAACAGTGAAAGAGCTGCAGGTTGTGGTCTCATAGTTCCAGGATGCGAGGGAGTGATCCAGGGGCAGAAGGCCATGGAGGAGGTGCCTAAGTCAGGGAGACGGCCTACCCTCTTAGGGCTTGGGTCCCCTTCATCATTTCCCCCATGTGGTTCTCAGTGCATCCTAGGAAGAAATTAGGGTGCCAAAGCCTTTGCATTTTTTGATTCTATTAAGTGGAAATGGCCTTGAGGTATAATTTGTGGTGCTTATTTTTTCCCTCTAAATGCCCCAGTTTTTATGATGACAGGAGTAGGAAACTGAGCAACGTATATCAGATATGGCAGAAAATAAGATAAAAACTCCCTGTTCCCCAGCTTGTAAAGGTTGGGACCCAGTCCTACTGTAATACCATTCCATACACACACACACACACACACACACACACACACATACACACACACACACTATCTCCTGTCTTGTACATGACCTACACTCAGGAATTGTTTGTTGAATCAGTGGAAGGGAGTTGGCTGCATGACAACTTGTCAAGGATGCGATTGCAAGGACTCAACCCACAGAGGAATAATTGGACAAAACACTTCCAAAACCATTTCTAGAATCTGGCAGGAGCAGTAGTTTGTGGAAAGCTTTTAGGTAGAACATAGAGAAACATATTTATGCTCATAGTCACATTTCTATTCTGAAAATGGAATTAGAATGTCAAACCTGCAGTTTCGTGGACATTGCCATTTTAAGATGAGTAAATTTGCGTACACTACCTGTGAAGTAAATAAAAGCTCATATCTGAGTGGACTGAGCAAATATAGCAGCAGTGGTTGGTTTTACAATAACTGAAGTGAGGCAACTCCAGGAATTGGCTACCCAGCTCCAAGGCTACAGGAAGCTAGTGCAAGCATGTAGGTGTTCAATTCTGGTGTCCTGTGCCTTGTAGGACACTTACCAGTCTTTTTGGCCTTTGCCCATAAGAGCCAAAACATACCCCCATGGCCTGAGTTGTGTCAAGCAAAAGTCTTTAGACATTGACAGATATGACCTGATGAGGGCAAGGAGCATGGTGGTGTAAAACACTGACCTGAGTCGGGAGCCCCGGCTGGACTTGAAGGATCTATGTCATATATTCAAATCAGTGTCAGCTAAAATGAGTCCCTACACGCTTTCTGTATGTTTTCTGTTCAAGGATCATGCTTTCTATCCTTGAGTATGAAACACAAAAAGATCACAGCAGGAATCCAGTGAAGTAGAGGGGCTGGTTGAATTTGATGTCTGATATATTTGTGGTGTGACATATCTAGATTTATAATTGCCTTCAGGAAACACATGAGGTAAATTTCTCCTTTATTAGATGCTTTTACATTATAGGATTGTAAATTGAAAATATCAAAGGAAAAGAAACACTGGAACTCTAGTTCCTGAAAGTCGGGGAAAAATATCCTACCTAATCCGTGGATAGACACCAAAGTATGGTTATCAACAGAATACTAAGGGAGAGAAAAAAAACAAAACTCTGATTGAAAAGACTAAGGTGTTGATATTTTCTGACCACTGCTTTGCTTTAGAGGAACAGCAGCCATGGCCATCAATCTTTTCTGTGATGCTGAATGTTCTGTGTCATGCCCTGTGAGACTGGAGAGGACGCTGCTGATCCTGCTACCTTTGTGTGACCCTTTTCCCTCTCACTGGATCTTTGTCAAAAGCAAAAGGTGTCTTTTTTGAGCCTGATTCAGTGAGTCAAATTTTAAGTAAACAGAAATAGAAGGTGCTAAGCAAACAAACTCAAGCCAAACGGAATATCCAAGGGCTGGATGGCCACCTGCCACCTTTAGTTGTTTTCCAACACAGAACCTTCTAGTTAGGCTGCCCAGTTTCAAATTGGAAAATTCAGACCTAAGAAAACAAAATCAAAATCCCAGACTTTATTTCCTAGTCTCGCAACAAATCATGAGGTCAACACAGGTATTAGAATTAGGGAAAAATTAAAAGCTTATAAAGGGAAGAACTGACATTTGGGGACAGAGGCTCTTCCCAAATGTCACACAGCCAGTAAGTAGCAGAATGAGGACTCAGGCAAGCCTCCCATCCACCTAACCCACTGCTGTGCGACCTTTTACATAGAAAGTCCTTAAGCTGAAGGAGTCCATACCATTTTCTGATAGGAAGTGAGTAAAAGTGGTACTGAGGTGATGCTCAGCAGATTGTTCGTGTTCAGCAGAAGCTGTAGAAATCATCTGGTCACCCACGGAAATAATTGCCTTTCCTTTTTAGTGCAGAGACACATGGTCTCAGTTGCTGCTGAAATTTTAGACACATGAGCCCAGGTCTGGGCTGGGACTTGGCAAAAGAATAGACCAGATGGGAACTGTTGCTTGACAAATTGGAAGTCCTTTGTTCCAGAATCACCCCAAAGCAGGCTCAGCTAATGCACCAAATGGAGGAGGACCGTGTAGGACCCATGTTGATGATTATTTTTTTGGTGCAAACTATTGCTTACCCCCCAAAATTATTCTGGATTTGTCATAGAATAAAATGGCATCCTCCAAACCAAACATGACAAATGTAGCTATTAGGGACTTCTCAGAGTTCTTGTTTAAAGAATGATATTATAGTATTGAATATCTCTATGGGGTGCTACTTCATCCCAAGGCAAACTTATGGGTTTAAAAATAATCCATCCATGGGTTCTACCCTTTTAAGGTTTCTATTTAAATGACTAACTGCTTTGGAGTATTAACCCAAATTTACTTTAAAAAATGGAAAAAAAAATGAAGAATTGCTTTCAGCAAGAGAATCAAAAATTATTTCTACTTTTTTGTGAAGTATTTTTATAGTAAGACCTAGAACTATTAAAAACCTGTAAAAGGGGAATTTTAAAATGATGAATTTTCTATATAGCAAGGTAATTTGGAGTAGAAAAATGCCTCTTGAAGTTCTGGCTTTTATTTCCCTGCTAGACTTGCAGGTCACATTTGATTTTTCTTTCCAGGCATTCTGAAATATCCGCTATCTGGTTGTTCTCTTCGAAAATGAATTCAAGGTGATCCTACTTACATTACCTTGAAAAGAATTTTTACTTAAAATATAGCCTAGGATTTCTGCATTTCATACATCAACCAGGCTTTCTACATGGAATCTTTAAAATGAGTTTGCATCTGCACAGCACACAGCACACTCTCCTTTTGCTGGGACACTGCTTCTTGACCTTTCTTAATCCAAGGGCCCCTATGGAATCCTTCAAAGTTTCCATAGATTCAACAATATAGACAAATACATGGCAGACAAAAAGTGTTACTTTGGACTGAGCCCTGATCAGATCTGAAAGTACAAGAGGTGTTAAAAACTCGCTTCTCGGTGAAATTTAAGATCTGAAATACAAGCCTTTCTGACAATAGCAAAAGTGTAAACTAAAGAATACAAATCAGGATTGAATCCTTCTTCAATAGTTAGGTAATTAGCTTTTCCAGTAGAAGGCACACAAAAACAATCAGAAAATGAGAAGCTGCCTTTGGGAACTAGGCCAAACCTCTTGCTTTATACTTGGTGTAGCAAATTTGGAAGGTATTATTCTCTTGCTTTTATTGTTTAATCAGTGCTAGGAATCAAACCCAGAGCCTTGTACAAGCTAAGAAAGCACTGAGCCCTCAGAGCTGCGCCGCACCCTCAAACCCTACTGCCTCTCACTGAGAGCTCCTGTTCTTACCGCCTGCTGCTCCACAAATATGTGTGGTTGTGAGGCCTGCATTCCGTGCCTTGCAGCATCGTATTTAAAGTACATGTGATCTGAACAAGAGGCCAGTTGTTCTCTGCTGAGGATATTAACTGACCATTTTTAACCATAAATTTATGATACAGTGTAAGGAATAACACATTAGAATTAGAAACATGACTAAATTCAAAAAACAAAAGAAATATGACTATATTCCTATCTATTTTTCAGTGATGGTCAGGTTTGACAATTTTCACTGTCTTCCTGTGTTTTTCACAGACTTTAACAACGCTCAGGACTTTGGTTTCTCTACAGTAAAACCATACTGGTTTATTGATAGCATAAATTTCTTTCCATATACAAAATGCCATTAATGGCATATATTTTTCATGGGTCTTTGGTGATACGCCAGGATGCCACATATGCCATTCAAAGCTGTGGTTGATGCTGTTTTATAGTAAACCAGTTTATGAAAGGAAAAGGTTTATTGTGTAATAGTTTAGAGTGTGCTCCTTGTAGCTGTGGAAAGCCAGAAAATGGAATCCATGCTTTTTTTATTTTTAAAGGGACAATAAATTCTTCATGTCTGGAGATCAAATGCTGCATGTCAGGAGTCTAGCTGTGTGGGAGGTAGGATGGGAAGAAGTGAGCCCAAATTCACCATCTCCAAGACAGCCACCAAGGATTATTTTTTCTTCCCAAAGTACAAAAAGCAGAACAGGGATTGGGTTTAATCCTTTGCTTGTTTGTGATTTTTTAGGTCTGTATAGAAAAGAGTGGCTTAACTAAAAATTGGACTTGATTCCACTCTCTGAGAAACTTTGCCTACATTATCTATGGCTGAGAGTGACTCAGGTGTCTGGGCTCAGTACTTTCAGGAAGTGTAACTTTTATGGCCCAAATGATAGTAACATGATGTGTCATTCACACACACATGCACACACACACACACAGAGACAGAGAGAGAGAGACAGAGAGAGACAGAGACAGACAGAGAAACAGAAAAGGAGAGCTCTTCATTTCTTTTTCTGTTTTGTTTATAACCACAGATTTCTCTCATACAGTGGCCAAAAAGTGACTTTCTTTTATACATGGTTTTTTTAAGTAGAGGAAGAACTGAGGAAAACAATAAAAGCTATCTGAATTTAGGCAAAATTTTAGAGAGGAAAGAGCTAGTGCCTAAAACTAAAATAAATTGTCCCATAAATAAAATTGTTCCACTCACCTCAGAATTGACAAGGGTCAGTTTGAACCACTACAGGGACCCTTATCAATCATACTTATTGGGAAGTAGGAGCAACAGTTTGCCTTCATGAATGATTTCAGCTTTAAGAACAATTTTATTGTGCAGTTAAGTGATTTATTCATCATTAAGACTAATTTCTGAAACAGGCATTTTTGTTTTATAGTTTGAAGGAGAAAAGGAAAAGCTTTTGAATATGAGTTTTGTATTACTTTGTCACTCATGTTGCTCTGTATATAGTCACTTATAATGCTATGCTGAGTGTTCCAAGTGAGTTTAGACATGAGAGTGATTCTTTAATGCATGTTTCCATTTTTAAGTAACTCTTAGTACCCTATACTTGCTTCTCCAGGTGATAACTACATGCCTGAAAAGTCAAGTTCATATTGCAAGTGTAGCTCCAACTAATGACAGCAACATTAAATAGCTTCTCTGAGTGCATGCCTTTTTTCTCACATTTCCTACATGGGAAATATAATGTCTGCCAGCCACAAATAAACCCTGGCCAGAGAGAGGGTATTATTTATCACAATTTTAAAACTGCTTATTTTAGATAGCATGATGTTTATGGGTTACTTTTATCAAGAGGAAGCACCTTCAAGTAAGCCTATCTGTTCTACAGTTGAATTGTAGACAGTGGGTGCCAAGAACATTGTTCAGAAAGGCTGTGAGCATGCCTCTGTGAATTGCTATATAAAGTAGAAATCTGAGGCACTTATCTGAACAAGGGAAAAAAATCCATACCGCCTTAATATGGGAAAGGGAGATTAAAGACCAAAATTCTTCAAATGAGTTAATAAACTTGTCAAATGAATCCAGACTTGGCCTCAGCTTCATTGCCTGTGGTCTCCTTGGGTGCCATCTTCCTGTCAGTAGATGGTCAGCACGTGCGCCCTGGGGTTTCACATCTCAAGAAGCAGGGAGCAGGCAGAGCTATGTGTTTGTTTCACTTTGAGCCATGTGGAATGTTTTGGAGAATCTGGGGGTAGGTTCCTCAGCCTGTTCTTTCTGCACTTGGAAGCCACTGATCCTACCTACCTCGTAATTCTCCTCAGTGTGTGTCTGTCCTTCCTTAAATTCACTGGGTGCTTAGTATGTAGGAGAAATTGTTGTAGGTGTTTTGCATCTATTACTTCATTTAATCCTCAGAACAACTCAAATAATTTTGTACTGTCTCTGATCTCAGGTAAAAATGTGGTTAGTGAAGCTTATTGAGGTTAGATGATCTGTCTAGGGATCACACTGGAGTACAGGAAGGGGATTCTCATTTATATAACCTGCTTCAACAGCCTTCACCTAAAGGGTTTGATCTAGCCTTTACTCTTGATTTTGACTCTTAAGGTAAAACCTAATCTCTCCAGAAAGGCCTTTGTAACTGTGAGGGCTGCACTGAAGGCAAGCTGCAAATTTTTCGATGACCCCTTTAAATAATATCCTTAACATCAATGGGAGATGAAAGAAAAATTTGCCACTTTCATTGTTGAAAGTGCATGTAGCTTTGAATTTGTATTCTTTTGTACCCTGAGCATGGCTTTCATTTGTCTCTTTCCAGAATGAAGTTTCCATGTTGAAAAATGAAGTAGCCCAACTGAAACAGTTGTTATTAACACATAAAGACTGCCCCATAACAGCCATGCAGAAAGAATCACAAGGATATTTAAGTAAGTCACTATTTTCACTGCTTTGTGTGTGTGTGGCTCATTTTAAGCCACAATTTTGTGTTGAATTTTACAATGAGAGCAAAAGTAAAGTGTTGATTGTGCTTCCAGGCATATATACTGGAATTCTTGAATGGATGTCAGACTTCTCTACCAAGAGGTTTCCTCTTCCTTGACCCCTTCCCAACACCGTGCTCACCACCTCCTGATAATTTCTGGCTACACTTTCTCTGGCATTTTATACTGTAAAAATCCTACCAAATTCTGGTTTTTCAGCCAGAAAGAAAATAATTTGGTGGAAGCCAATTACCAGTAGCTTATCCATCATTTTGAGAAATCCCTGGGCTGAGAAGCAGGCATTGGATGAATCATTTCCATTGCCTTTGGTACAAGGTATTACTCTCTAGAGACCTGTTCTCAGTTTACCAGTGGGTAAAATGGACCAATAGCCAATTTCTACATCTAGAATGTCAGTAAGTTAAATGTGAGTTGAGTAGGGGATGAGGGAGGAGCAGTGATTCATGGATGAAGGTCAATTTATTTTCAAATAATTTTTTAGATTGAGCAACACAGATTCTCCCTCCACATGTAAGTATTTTTCCACATTTGATATATGGATGGCTATCTGAAAACACAAGATGGAAAGATCACATTCCAAGACCAAATACATCTAATCATCCTGCTGGTATAGAAAGCATGACTTTGCTCAGAACTATAAACCTGAAAGTCATAGCCTTGTGACTGCAGATTAAAGAGAAGCTTTGAGATTAACATCCAGAAGAAAATGTGTGAAACCCTTCCATGTCAAGCAAATGTCTAGTGCTGACCTTTTTCTGAGGAGTTTTCAAGTCCACCCAAGAAAGAGCTACATTGGTGTGTGCATGTGCTTTTTCCTAGGTCCAGAGAGTAGCCCTCCTGCCAGTCCTGTCCCAGCTTGCTCGCAGCAGCAGCAGGTCATTCAGCATAACACCATCACCACTTCCTCGGCGGTCAGCGAGGTCGTAGGAAGCTCTACACTCAGCCAGCTCACTACTCACAGAACAGACCTGAATCCGATTCTTTAAGTGCACGGGTCAGACCTTGCCTCCAAGAAGAGTTATAGCATATCATGCATTCTTTCTCTTAAGGGCATTTTAAAAAATTCACTCAGATCTGGAAGACTCCTCAGCCCTTCAAAGACTGGCTTTGATTTTTATAGTTACTATGGAAAATGTTGTCTTTTATACTTAGTTATATGAGAAAAAAGGGAGTTATGCAATTAATATCTATCAGCTTGGGAAATGCTTTGGTGCTTTCCTCCAATTTTCTGGTACCAATTACTTGTTTCTAAGCAGAATCTTTTCTGTATATAGCCATGGTTTCATTCTTATCAGTCCAACCCTTTGCCTGAAATAATGAGTCTTGTTAAACTACAGCTTTTAGCCAAAATGGGGCATACCTAGATGTCACGTGAGTCGGATCCAAGATAACTGGGTAGGAAATCTGATGATGTCATAACTCATGTTGAGTTTGTGCTGTGATGTCACCAGAATCCCAGATAAAAACACAGCCTTTCCAATAACTTTATTTTCTCTAACTACAAAAAATTGTAAGATCCACCAATGTCCTAACACAACCACCAAGCATCTCACTACTCTCCTCTTTATCTCCTTGTTGCAATGTTCAATTTTCTTCTCCATTCCCACTTTATACCTTGGGCTCCCTGTTGACTCTTCATTTGAATTCTCTTCATCTCTGCCCCCTTTAGCATTGCATGTGAAGAAGAAAATACTGTTAAAAGAAAAGAAAAGCAAACCTCAAAAATGTAGACCTGGCCATTGCTTCTCTTGCCTGTAACCCACAGCTGGAGTTCATTCAACTCTTGCTTTTCACAAAATGGTAATCAGGAGATGTTTAATGTGCCTGATTTAATGTTTTTAATAATCAGAGCAAATAAAAAGTTGATTTAGTTATAGGTGAAGCACTGTTGATTGCCAGCTGTGGAGACACTAGGGAAGGGAGCTTTGTAAGCCCCAATTGTGAAAGTCCAAATTATGATGCTGGGCTACAACATCACACCCTTGAGTTACAACTGGTTTTATATGGCCTGTCCATAACATTGAAAATCCATGTACTATATAATAATTCAGAAGGGCTCTATTCACTACACAGATTACATTGTTCAGTCGTCAGCTGCTAATAGCCTAAGATTTATTATTATTTTTTTTTTCTTAAGCCTATGAAACCAGCTCTGCTGTTCTGGTGGGTGGAAGCCACCAGACTCCTGGAGAAACAAGGAGAGAAAGCAAGCCCAGTGTTCCCATAGGGCACTTTGGGCCCCCAGAACAGTACAGTGCTCCTCAGCTGCTGGCAAAATCCCATGGGTGGGGCACAGGCTACTCCAGTTTTCTGATTAATTTTGATTTATATTGTCAGCAAGTTAATGTGGACTTGCCCATTATAAAAAGCAGATAGGACCCAAACCACAGTCGTGCCTCCTTGAAACAAGCCATTCTACTGTGCTAAGGTTTTAATATCATTTTCACAAATAATAGGGGCTAATGCTTCTCTCTTGCAGTTTAGGCAGGTGCTGGTTTCATCTCCATTTGAACGCTTGACCTCCTAACGTGTGTGCCTGTGTGTGCGTGTGCGTGAGTGTTTATGGGTTTTAAAAGAATGGTATTTTACAAAATGGGTCACTTTTATAAGAGTTTAGAAAAGGGAAGGATTTTTTTTCTCTATAAGAATCTTATACATTCTATATAAGAATCTATTTTGGAGGAAAAAAAACGAAAATACAGGGGCCTTGAAGCATGATTTTTATAACTAGTTTCAGTTTTATCTAATAACTTACTTTTAAATCAGTATTTAGCAACAATCTTTCCATGTATGCAGTGCTTTCAAAAGATTATTTTGAGTATTCAGTAAAATTTAGGACTTGGATATATGGTCTAAGGATCAAAATAAATGTAAAAAAGAAGAAAAAACAGAAAAAAGAAAAGTTAAAATGATTTTCTATTGTATTAATCACAAACATACCATTTTCAAGTATTTTAAACACTGAATTAATAAGTTTTTTTTTTTTTTTTTTTTAAATTCAGGCAGTTTCAAAACAGTTTAACCTAATTGGCTTCCTAAGAAATGCTGAAGACTTGGCTTTGAAAAGAAGTTAATATTTATATCTCTGTTTTACAATCGAAATATTTTTTTGCAAAATTCATTCCTAGGACCACTTGTGTGTCCCCATATACCCCAAAAATGAAAAAAAGAGTTAATTGAAGTGGTTGTTTGGGTTTTCAATTTAGTTTTTATGTTTTGCTTTAGGTAAACAAAAATTTTTCTTTCCTGCATGCACAGCACTTAATGAAAGGGATTTTTTAAAACAAAATCCACTAGTAGTATCAGAATATACAAGGAGTGAACTGCCACTAAAATTATGATTTAGTTTATTTCTGTTTCATTTCTTGATTGAAATATTTTGCTGTTAACTGAAAACCTTTGCAGTTAAGAACTTGCCTGAGTTCTCCTTAATTCAGCAACTCGACAGTTTGACTGATAGGCATTATTTATAGCTCAGTTATGTCTGTTTTGTATGCTAAGTAGGCAAACCAACCACACACGTTAGCAAACAGCCCCCAACATATATAATTAGGATAAACTGCCTCTTTGTTATACGCAGGGCCTTTAGGTATGTTCATTCAGAGCACGAAAGTACAGTAAATGAAAGGTGCCAGCTGGTTGACAGTTCTTGAAATACTGAACAAGAAGATTCTTTGGTCAAATCCAGCACTTGGCCCAGCCATGTTAGAGATTTCACCTAAATGTCTACATCACAGGATCTACCTGAAGTTACCTCCTATATTTCTTGACTTACACTTTTGGCCCATCTTGGAGAACATCTCTGAACCCATTCTCCTCTCCCAGTCAGTGAATACTTTTGCAAAGAGCAGTAATGGCCTTGGGAGCCCTCATGTTTAGGAGGAAAGGTCCCTCAGGCACTTCCTAGCCAGCCCTGTGTGTGGCTTTCTTTATCTGTGTGGCTTTCTTTATTGGCAGGATCTGCCTCTGAAGTCACTGCCAACCTGCTGGGAACTCAAACTGTGCCTCCCCTGCCTTGTGTACTGTGAGCCAACAATTTAAGTAGTTTACCTGACAGCGCTGCAATCAGGAGAATCCTCACCTAAACAGAGGCATCTGGTCTTCATTGTTTCTCTTGGACGTATTTCCCAATCCATAATGCCACAGGTATAATGAAAATTCCCAGTCATGGACGAATGGACTAATTTCAAAACTAGGTGTTAAGTCAGATGTTTTCCTTGCGCGCTCCTATTCACCCTACTCCTACCTTGACATCAACGTGTGCAAGTCCTGCTCTGAGCACAGCCTGTGGGAGACAAGTAGTGTGTGTGCTGTTCAGGTGTACGTCATAACGACAAGGATGACTTACTGGGAGCACATGCTCCTCAGAGTCTGTGTGGTCAATGAAATTAAACGGAGTGCGTACCCTGGGAGTGAGGTGTCAGTGGTGAATTTTCAGGTGGTTGTTGCCTGTCTGTTAGGTAAATCTTAATAGGTTAGTGGAGTTTGTCATTAAAATCATAAACCAGCTACAATAAAAGACCAGCCTTTGGTTAGGGGTTTTTAAGCATCGGTAATTGCTATAAAACTAGCCACCCAGTTAGGATAGAATGTGCTTCCTTCTTGTTAATAAAACCATCTAAGAAATTATATATGTATGTATGTATGTATACAGTGGAATTCAAGGACCAAAGCAAAATTTGAACAGGAATCTATTAATTTAGAATTTTATAAGATATTTATTAATAAATGTTATTTTTAAACATTCCATTTGAACAGTATTCTTCTGTAGGTTCTACTTGTTTTTTTTAATATTAGTCCATATTAAATTACTCTAGTAGTGCAAACTTTCATTTTTTCAGGGTCTCAGATGGCGATTCTCCATCATCTGGTAGAAGTGTCTGCTTAGCTCTCTGTGCAGAGATAGTTCAAGGATTTTTATTGCTCTATGAGTTATTTTTAATCTGCTTTCTAAACAGGTTTTTTTAAAACATGGATTTCTTCTTTTCATTTTAAAGTAAGATCTTTTATTTAGGAAGCAGAGTTCAGCTAAAGGGAATCAATAATTATAACTGGAACAGCTTTCTTATAAAAGTACAAGATCAACTCCATCTCTGCTTCACTCTACCCCCCCATTGTTTCCCAGAAGGCCTTGCACTACCAGCTTCCTCGGAGCTTCTAGTTCCTTCCCCGTGATACGCAGTAGCTTTAAGCCATTCATGCTCCATTATGCAGTATGCTGGAGAAGGGAAAGGAAACAACCCGTTCAAATTTGAATAAAACCGTGCCTATGTGAACCATAGCCATTTAGGGTCTCTTTTCTGCTTTGAAAATAATTTATGTTTTAAAATTGCACTTTAGCTTTTTTGATCCCTTTCTATTTGCCTTGTTCTCTTTTTAACCTATTCCCTGTCCTTCAACTTGCCTTTGCTTCCCCCTTCCTTGCTCCTCCACCTTTCCTGTAAGGCTTTGAGCTGCATCATTTACAATCCTTTACGGAACACTTGCACCAGGTCTATGTGTGTTTGTGTGTGTTCATGAGTAGCGTAGCTAAGATGTGTTGCTCACATCAGCCTAGGTGAAGCTTGCTACAAGAATGTCAAGAAGAGCCAGTACACTATACAGTTTATAATCTTTATCTCCTTGTTCATAGCATGTTTGTTAAAAATGTTACATTATGCAACAGATGTGAGGCAGCAGCTAAGCTATACTTAAGAATTTTCTATCCCATCCTCCAAACCAAAGTGTCCTGATTATGCCAGGAGACTTCTTCTTTTGTGCATCGTGGTGCACGTCTGACAGTTGTCCTAGCCATAGTCTCTCTGCGGCTGCTGACGTACCAGTGGCCCCATTAATTGTATTCCTAGGTCTCAAAAATACAATGTGGCCTTGTACCATGATTAGGGACAGCACCTTTATTTTACAATTACAGACAAAAGAAGGGTAAGAAGACACAGGAGCAATAAACTTGCAAATACAACCTAATACCAAAACAAACACACGAGGACATTTTAAAAAGAGAAAACCTAGCTCATCGTGGTATGAAAACGAAAAGTTGTATATCTGTTCAAAATATTTTACTATCTCTTGTGGAGTTTTTCAGTGATGTAACGCTTGTAGCCAAATTGTTTAAAGAGTGTTTATATTTTTTTCTTTATAAATAGTCTATTTTTGAGAAAAAGAATATTTAAACAAAGCTGAAGAAGGGGGTAAAGCCAAATTGCCAGCAATTGTTCAAAGATGAATACTCTGAAGTGACACTCTGATACCTTTCCAAGGTTATCATCAGAAAGGAATCAATAATTATCAACTGCTATATTCAGACCAACTTAAAATGTCTAGCTCATTAGAAGCCAGGATCTACAAAGTTCTTCCTAAGCCATTTAAGGTTTTCTTACATCAAGCTTTATATTATAGAACTTTATAGGATTTTTTTAAAAGATAAAATCATTTAGCCTCAGGACTGAGAATGTGGGCTCTGAATAAATTAGCTTTAAATACATCATTAAAATCTTCCGCACAATAAACTCATTAGATTCTAGTTTCCACCTTTGGAATTTCCAATGCTACCAACACTGCAGGAAACGAGGAAAGGTATCAGTGGAGTCCAAAGACAAGGGGTTTCAAAGAAAGAACCCTTGTCAGCCAACCAGCCAGTAGACCAGACCTGCTCACCGCTTTCCTTCAAAACTCCATTAAGCCCCACCTGCCTCCCAGAGAGAGAAGGGCTACCTTTGAAGATTGTGTGGGAGAAAAGCTTCAAGTGTCCTCCCTGAAGAGAACAGAGGGTTGGGGTACCTTCTGAAAAGGCCCAGGAAAAAAGTGGCTCTGTTCAGATACAATGTTCTAGGACAATTGTAAAATAAATATTGTCCAAAAATATAATTAAAAAAAAAAACTTTAGCACTGTGTAAAATAAGGGTTTGACTGAAGAAGTCCCAAAAAAAAAAGGTGCTGTCACTTTAAGTTCTGGATTTGGGGTTGTTTGTCATTGTATAAACAGCGAAGCATCTGTGTTTGTTTGTCTATTTGTAAAGCAACCACCTTCCTATTGGAAGGAGAATAATTGGGGGTACATACATGTAAATATTTGCTGCAGCATTTAATATGTTTAAATTTATGTTAAGCTTTTTGTTGCATTGTGAACACATTTACTGTTACCATTGGACAATGAGTCCATTAAGACTGTTCAACTGGGTCAAATTTTTACATCTCTTTCTAGCAAGAAGAGACAAGATTTTGTGCATTTGTACAAATGTTAATATCACTGCAATTCCAATATAATAAAGCACTCAAATGCAAATGATATATGTAACTTGTATGTGATGAAACACAGGCTTGGGGATAATGACATGTGTTCTTCACATAGATTCCTTGGAACTTGTAGAGCAAATCTCATTCTCTCTGAGTCACCCTTATGTCAAAGGAGAAGGAGATGGGATCGGATGGAGCTCCTATACCTCACCCATACAACTTCCCGCTGAGGTGCCAGCCTCACCTATGAACACTGGGTTATCCTCATAGCTGCTCTGTAAGGAGGTCTGGGATTTGCAGATCTGGGGGTCAAGACCCAAGGCATGTTCTTAAGTTCACATGCCAGTTGTATCTAGGAACCAAGAATCACATGGCAGCTACTCGGGCAATCAAATCCTAGAGTTCATGGCTTGTCCTCTGGAGATGTCTTAAGAGTACAAGAGCTCTTGATAGGTTCTACTAGATAGCTCCCTCTTTTCCTCTCTCTTCTAGCTTGCAATACTTTCCCCTCTTTTTCTCTTACTTGCAAGATCTGATCCATTAGCAAAATCAGAATACAGCTATTATTTAGCACCAACTTTTTTGTTAGGCCCTATCCAACCCATACCATCCACTTCTCTCACCTGGTAAGTGGAATAATCTAACGGCAGCAAAGGAGCAGCCTTCGAAAACGGAAGTCAGATTGTGTCCCAAATCACTTCACCCTTGCTAGATTCTTTCTACAGCATTTACTACCAGTGAATGTCATTATATTTAGTTGTCACTTTATGCTCTGATGCTTTCCAGTAGAGTGCAAGCTCCAGAGGGTCAAAGACATTTTCAATTTCATTCATCATTAAGATCCAAAACTTTAAAGAGTGAACACACAATAGGCACATAATACACACATTTGGCGTAGATGATCAGCCTGCCCTTTTCTTTCTGCCTGCCTCCTTATTCTCAAAACATTGCAGGCCATCCATCTGGCCCTGCAGCCCGAGCAGCCATATTTTATCACACAGTAGCAGGACATATCATCTGACACATAGCCTCAGAGAGGGACAGAGTATTTGAAATGGGGAGAGAAACTACAATTTGGTGGAAATGAGTGCCTTTCTAATGCAATCCCATCTGGTACATTTGCATTTAAATCATTCAGTATTCTCATAGTTCCTAAGAGAGTCTTTCTAATGACCATTCCACACTCATTTGCAATTTCAAGAGCCATTAATATTAGCTCAAAAAAGTTATGATCTCACATTCATACTATGAGTATGGACAGCTCTAAACTGTATCTTACTTTTCATTTCTGTGTATCTCTGGATCTTCATAACTCCTCCCATGTTACATTTGCCATTGTGATGAGTTGTTGGTTGTTTCTTAGATCAACTTTTTTTAACTCAACAAAAGTAGTTTTTAGCAAATCAGTTTGTCTCATGTTTTGAGACCTATGTACACATTTGAACCTGTTGATCAAAAGTGGATCACCCATATAATAGTGGCCCCATTAGATTCTACTGCCATGTGGTAGTGTTGTCATCTCTGTCTGAGTACACTCTATAGCATTCTTATAATAATAAAATCACCCAGTGACATGGTTCCAGAATATATGCCCATTGTTGAGTGACCCATGACTGTTATGAAACCATAAAAATGTAGAAGCAACTCTTCAGATGTTACTTCCTTTTGATGATTGTAGATACTTTTTTTTTTGAAATGGTTGAAATGATGGACAAGTATCACATCTGAAAAATACTTGCCTATTAGGTAGCAAACCTAGTAAAATGATATTACTATTGAAGTGGTTATATTTAAACATGGAAATAAAACCATGAAGCTCTTAGTAACTGCTGAGATTCATCTTCTCTTCATTACACTGGATTTCCTTGAATCCAGGGGAAGTTGAATCATAGCAACTATCAGTTGTCTTCCAATTTCTTGACACCAATATTACAACACAGACCCAATGGGCTATAGAAAGTCTCCTGTATGTCTCTCGTACTGGTACATTCTCAGAAGAGCTGCCTATATGTTCCTTACATGAATCACATAGGAAGACCCTAGTTCTTTCATAATAAATCTTATCTATTAATTTTTGTGTAAGAAGATTGTTTAGTTTCTAAAATTGAGGAGACAATCCACTCTGATTATATTTGAGTTACTTTAAGTGGAACATGCTCTACTGAAATCTGGCTCTCCAGCTTTGATCTATATTGATTCAGCTCCTAGACTGAAGTGTGTTTGCTTAGTGAAAGAAGGCGTCTTGAGAAAGGTGCAATGGCACACACCTGCAATCCTAATACCTTGGCAGGAAGACTATAAATGTGTGGTCATCCTGGTCTAGATAGTGAGTTCAAGGCCAGCCTAGACTACATAGTCAGATTCTTGGCTCAAAAAGAGGTGGAGAATCCCTGTAAAGAAAACTCAAGCAATAGATTTTTTTTGCATGGGTGTAAAAAGTAGCTCTATAGAAGCCAAGTGAGGTTCTATAGAATTTATTAGGAGACCTCTGTATAATCATTAAGTGGCCATGCTCTCTGGCTTGTCTGTCTCTGAGGCCACATGGGTTCTTGTTCTGCTTTGTTTCTACTTTTCTGTATGTGAAATGGTTTCTATATTCACTCCATTGCTTCTATGTGGCCCATTATCTCTTCCCCAAATGATAGCTTTACTTGCCAGCATATCTGTGGTCTTTCAATTCAAGCAGCTATCACCAACTCATGATGTCTCCATCTTTCTATTCCAGCTCTGCAGAAAAGAGTATTGGGCCAAGTGTTTCTCCCAAGCTCTATCAGCTCTATCTGAGGAGTCAGAGTTATTGGTATTCAAACTTTCTACTTTTAGAGGCAGGGTAGGATTTTGAAAAGGGGAATGAGGAAAAATGATCACAAAGGGAAATAGTTGGTATCTCTAAAACTATCTCATAAAAATGCAGTCACTCACCTTTAAAACATACCAAGAGATCAAAGTACAGTGGGAAGACAGGCACGACGTTAGGGATATAGAAGATGGTAGCAAATGTTTACTGAATGAGTAAATAAATGATGAATTAGCTTTCTATTGAAAGATGGGAATCAAAGCAAAGAGAATATTCATTCAAGATTATGTCAAAGTAAGTTTATAAAGCTAAAGAACCTCATGATTTTTATCAGTCTATCGACCTCCCTATTCAAAATATAAGAATTCAGTCTGTGGCTGGAGAAAGTCAACATGGCAAGTGGAAACGCAAGAGACAGAAAGCGAGCTCTGCAAACAGTCATTTTTTATGTAAGCAGCTCATCAGCAGTCATGGCTCGATGCAGCCACAACTCTTCTCACAGCGTGGTTTTTCTGTGAGATAGCCCAGCATCCTTCTTACAATGTACTTTTGCTTAAGATAGTTTAAATGGGTTTCTGTTAAGTAGTAGGGTTAGAAAGATAGTGAGTGCATTCTAACCAATGAGCTATTACTAAAACTATTTCTGTTTTGTATTTTTAGGGAAGGGTCTACAGGGTGATCAGGGCCTCACTAGTAGACCAGACTCATAGTGATCTGCCCGTTTATAGCCTCCAAAGAGCTGGGATTACAGGTGTGCCCCACCATGCCCAGTTTCATACCAGGGGTAGGGCAGGGCTGGCATGACAGGCTCAGGGATCGAATCCCTGGCCCCTGCACCTGCATGCAGGCACTTTAATCCACTGAGCTATTTCACTGGCCCTTACTAAAACTATCATAAGAAACTCCTCGACCTTCTTTAGCTCTTGTATCTGTGCCACACGACATAGGAGGTAGATGTACTGTCACTCAGTCCACTGAAGGAAGTATAGCTCCCCATCTTTCCACATGGCAAGGCCTTGCCGTAATAAAGGGAATATGTGAAACAGAATGACAAGCTGCTTATATTGCAGAATATCCGAGTCTCCTTTACAGATATGAAGTCAAAATTATATCATTCTTTAAAAAAATAGAAAATAATAAATCATTCTTTATGAATGTTTGTGAAACTGACTTTATTCTTAATCAGGAATGGGAAAATCCTAAGGAAGACTTTGATGATTAAGTAAAGGAATCTAACATCTTTCATTCCCAGTGTGTCCTTAGATAGTAATAGTAATGTAAAGGGAATACATATTTGAGCACAAACAACAGACAATTTGATGTCTAACAGCTTGACTATAGGTTTACTTTCCTCACATAATAAAAAGTCCAGAGATAGAGGCCTTGGTATCACTCCAGATACTTGGTGATGTCAGCACCAGCAGCTCTGTGGTGTTAACTGTTTGTCACTGTTGCATGTTTCTCCTGGTTACAAAATCACTGCTGAAACTCTAGAGCACATCCCTAGTCAAGGCAGAAGGCATGGGATCAGGTACTGATCCTAGGATCCATACCAAGGATAGCCTCTCTTATTCTCCTTTATTAGGAAAACAAAGATGTTTCCTTAACTACTTCTACCCCTGGGCAATTATCTGGGCTTCACTTCATGATAAGCAGATAACAGGCTGATCGTGCTTGCTTGGAGCTGAGTGTCCCAGCTAGTGCTCTGTGTGTGTATGGTCTACAGCTTATGGTTATGGCAGGTAAAACTGATCCCTTGTTATCATGATTTGTGTTTATGGCATCAGCTGCTTTTTCAGAGCACCTCCAGGTGTGGCCCAAGTAGAGTGGTGTCCTGTGATAGGTCCCTGTGGTCCCGTCCACCATGCAGTGGTAAGCACAAGGGGAAATGTGCAGTATTCACTGGCCACAGGGGACCCTGCTTCCTTGCAGCAACTCCTTCAGAAGCTGCCACACACACAGGAGCAGGTGGCCTGTGGCCCAGATGGAGGGATTCCTCTGTCAGGTGTCCAAGAAGGGGCTGGAGCTCCGGGAAGTGAAATTGGAGCTCCTGGCAGGCAAGAGTGTAATAGAACCTCCATCTCAGACTCATCCCTTCTGGCCAGGCCTGACCTCCTAACATCGTAGATCTGTGTGCAGTGAATGAGCCAGTAGGAGCATCCAGGCTACATGCAAGCTGATTGCACACCGTGGACATAGAGCCCAGTGATGGCTTTGCCACCTCTGGCAGGTGCATTCTGACTGGAGTTGAAACATTTGCATTGTCACATGACATTTTAATACTGCATTTGTCAAAGGAATGTTAGATGTTTTTTCAAAAATTTATGTCAACTGTTGCAAATTGTCAGTGGTTCTAAATACAGCTCTGTTCTGCTCACCAAGTTATGTGCACAAAGGTGTGATAATTATTAAGATTCTGAAGACATCATCATGAAAAGATGGATGAGAAATTAGAGTTACTGCAATCCTAAAATTTGATGTTATAATTTAGGCTTCCGGAAGCAAACTTAGCTTTCTTCATATTACAGAACAAATTATTCTATTTCAAAATAATCAAAATTTATTAATTCACAGTTCTCAAAGTAATTGTATTTTATTCATCCTGTCATACTTAGACCATATGAAGGGACTGATAGATTTTTTGCCAAGCCTCATATTGGCGCTTGCAGTCCTCTCTATGTTGGCATCGTGTATTAGGTAATGCAAGCACATTCTGCAGTCTGGGACAGATTTGGAAGACTGGCTGACACCACCCACCCTAGAGTCTGGGCACATCATTTTTCTGAGTACTCTGACATCGTTTGAGCACATGTGCCACAGCGGATGGCTGTCATCTGCCACACCAGATTATAAGCTCCCACCATAACACAGCATTTTTTTAAGGTTGTGTGTGTGTGTGTGTGTGTGCGTGCGCGTGCGCGCACAGAATCTCACTACACAACTCCGACTCGCAGTGATCCTCCTGATTTCTGCCTCCTTAGTGCTTGGATTACAGGCACACACTGCCATGCCTGGACTCCATCGCCAGCTCAGTGCCCCTGGGAAGGAGCTCTGAAAACGTGAGCTTATGCAGCATGCGGTGCCAGAGAACAAACTCTGGCCTCTGCCCTTACCTAAGCAAGTCCACTGAGCTATCTCACCAGCACTCCCAGCATTTTTATCAATTGTGTGTGCTTTCTGCTTTAGCTCTCCTTTTAAAGTACATTGCACACAAATCAATTAGATGAAGCCCCTCCATGCGCAACTCCTTCCACCATTAGGTTTTGAGGAGTGTCTTATTACCTTTATAGTAGTTGACTTAGTTGCTGTCTTTGTCCCTGACAGACAATATTTGACACAATTTGAAGGAAGAAAGATTTATTTGAGCTCACGTTTTCAGAGCTTTCAGCCCATGCAGCCTAGAAGCAGCATGGCAGAAGGGCAGGCCACTGAGAAAAGCTGCTCCTTCCAGCACCAGGAAGCAGAGTGCAGGGCTCCAGGGAGGAGTAAACCCTCCGAGTCACACCCTGTGACCTGCTATTTCCAAGCAGGCCCCATCTTCCAACATTATGTTCAACTATAGCACCCCTATGATTCAGTCTCCTCTTAAAAGGCCTGCCTATGAGAGTGTGGGGCTTTGGGGAGGCGGATGTGAGCCACAGCAACAGTATTTCATACTAACTTCATTTTACACAGGATGCTATGCTGATCCTTAGAAGCCAACCTTCTGGCTAAAATCTGAGGTCTGCTAGTTTCCTATCATTTCTTTGGCATTTCCCAGACCCTGAGAACAGAGGTGTAACATAGAGATGTGCAAAACCCTCCTCCCGTGCTTTGTGAGGGGAGTCGAGTCTCCATCACTTGCCTCAATTCTGTGCGCTCTGTGTCCTCTGTGTCCCTCCCTTTAGTTAGCACTTACTTCTGGCATTATGAAGGGAAGGAACATTTACACCAAGTTCCAGCCTAATGCCAGGAAATGCCATCCTGAAACTGGAGAGCTGAGTGTGCAGGAGCATTTCTCTTCCATTCTGAGACCTACTCTAGTCTGGATCTATACGGTAGGGTAGGTTATGAGGGAGACAGACATGGGAGCAAAATGGAGAGTGTTTAGTGAATCTAAGTTCTGCACTGCAGAGCACAGGAAGTTACCTGAGATTTCCAGGCCTGGCGTGGCTTGCAGAAGCTGCACACTAGGTTACAGCATTTTCCTTGTTTACCACATGCTTTTCCACATTTCCACTCATGTGTTCTCTGATTTTCAGGAAACACATCATGGGCAGGTGCTGAGAAAGAGGCAGCCAGAGGAGCTTCACCTCCACATGGGTGGACACATGCAGAATGCAGGAAACAAAGTGGCCCTACCATCCTTGCTGCCTGGGTTGATTTCTTGGCTCCCCCAGTTTCTAGCTGTTAGAATCTGATGACGTAACGTGGCCAGGGAGGTAGCTCAGTAGAATCAGCAGTTGCCTGCCAAATTCAATCCCCAGTTCCACCAAAGAAGAAAAAAAAAAAGAATCTTATGACATACTTAAGCTTCCTGAGACTCAGCCTCCTAAAATACAAAGTGGGTATATATGAAGAGCATTTAGTCAAAAGGCTACTATAAGGGTTAAATGACAGAGATATGAATGTATATGTAAAGCCCTCAGAATGACACTTGCTATGTAATCTTGGAGCAACATAAATTATCAAAAAATTGCCTTGTGATAGCATTTTTAATCTGAGAGTTAATCAGCATACAGATGACATATATACATAATTTGCATACACACAGCATACAGATGACATATATACATAATTTGCATACACACATACATGCACAAATAAATCCCCCCAACAGAATCAAAATCCATAAGAAGAAAGCAGTCTGCCTTGTTCATTTGTAACTACAGCACTTGGTAAGCAACCACTCAGTCAATATGAGTAACAAACAAACTGTGGCTGAGGCACTGCCAGGTTCTCCCCAACCCTTCTTAAATTCCATCCAAGCAATCATGGGCCAATTACCTTTCCTCCATCCACTAATATTTAATTGGAACTATATGACCTTTTATGGGCAATAAAATGTCCTGTCCCCCCTGAACC
This sequence comes from Ctenomys sociabilis, assembly GCA_004027165.1. NCBI lineage: Eukaryota > Metazoa > Chordata > Mammalia > Rodentia > Ctenomyidae > Ctenomys > Ctenomys sociabilis. Next base: position 162,107 of record PVKA01000301.1, on the reverse strand, counting down.
TCTTGCTGGGCCTTCAGGTACTCTTTTCTTCCCTGACAAGGATCTTGCAAAGTATTCTGAAGCCCTGAATGAAGACAGAGAAGCAGCAGGCTGAAGATGCCTGACCCCGAGTCTTCCAGAAGCAAGAAGTTCCGTTTTGTTAGGTTTAAGGTCACGTAATTCATTGAATACTTTTTAGTTTTGGTTTTGGTTTTGAATAGCACATAGCCTCATTTGAAAAGTGCAAAAGGAAAAAAGGAAAGAAAAGGAAGGAAGAAGTGGCATTGTCTTTTATGATTTTATCTGATAGGGGTAAGCAAGCAAGCAAGCAAGCAGGAAAGTAGGGCTTACAACTGAAAGCAACCTGAAGAGAAAAGCTAGTTCAAACTTCTCATTGTATAGCAAGAAATCAGTGGCCCAAGGTCATTAAATGATTGCTCAAGGTCACACAATTGAAACTGAACACCAATCCTCCTGATTTCTAGGTCAATGTTTTATGTTTTATCTTTTTGTTTTGGTTTACTTTTGGGACCTAGAAATTACATTATCATTCAAATGGAGACTTTCAAACCAGCAAAATAAGAAAATTATCTTACACTAAAACAAGGAGGAAAGATTGGTGACACATTGAGATTTTAGTGCATTCAGATGAAACTCTCCCACATTGTCCCAGTTACAAGGCCTAATCTGTGTGTTTGGGTGAGCAGGCCACCTCTTAGATCCGAGGAACTTTGCACCAAGAGATCTGGTTACTACAACAATAGTGTCCCAATGCAAACACTATGCATTAAACATTAATGATGGAATGATGATACTTACCCTATTGTGCCCGGGCCACTTCTTGACTGAATCAAAACAGCATTAACTAATAAGAGATTAAAATATTTAGACTCACATGAAAGAGTTTCCAAAACCAATCTCCCAAAGCCACTTAGTTTTATTTATTTTTTAAACAATCTTAAAGTTCTTCTGAAAGTAAAGTACAGCACACATTCATCAGGGACAATAAAAATAAAAATTGCAAATGAGCAATGCATTAAGGAACATTTCTTCCATAAATACACAAATCCCACGGGTCAGAAGAAAGTGCAACAGACCTGAAGTCAGCATTTCCAGGCCTGAACACTGCTCCTATCATTGGCTGCTTAACCTGCAACTTAACCTCCCAAGGCCTGAGTCACTGCACCTGTAAAATCAGGACAAGGTATATCTGCTGAGGTGACATTATGCAAATGCCAGCACAGTGCCTAGGAAATGTCACTTCTGCAAAAAGCATGCATGCTAAGAAACTCGAACTTCCTCCATGTCAGCTGCAAAACATAATCGCTGAGTACTGTGTGTTTGCTGTAGGAAAAATTCAGGGGAGTTGTAAATTCTGTGGAAGTAGCCAGATCTGTGTGATTAGCATGGATGCTAACAGACAAGACTGAGGATTCTGAAAACAATAGAGAACCTCGTCTGGCTGTCGAGGTTGCTGCAGCCGTGACTTGTAGGCCATCGCTTAGTGCAACACAGTTTCAGTCTTCACCCACATGAATTCCTCTTTTGTCCAAGATTTTCTCCTGAATATGATCACCTTACAAGCCTACACTGGTATCCTCAAGAATACCTTAAATACAAAAGGTGCTCAAATAAAAATTTATTGCGTTGCCTGTGTAGCAAGTTGCTTGGTTCCAATGCACACGAGGTATTGGAAAAGATTAAAGGTATGCAAATGAGGAAAGGTGGCCCGTGTGCGCAACAGCTGTCCTCCCACCCATTCCCTAGGCTGCGGACTGTGGCCACCAAACCACCAGTGAGCCAAAGATAGCCATGGGGGCACCTGCTTTCCCCCAGTTCATCTTTGAGCTCAGAAAGCAAGAAAGGGCCAGAAAACAACTGTTTACTTTAAAACCTCAAAATCAAGGGATGAGAGTCATTTAGAAAACAGAGACAAACAATTTAGCATAGGAGAAAGATACCTGTCTTTCCAGAGAGATTTGAAAACTAGCTGACTAGACCATTTGCTAAATAGATATGAACTACTAAACCTCAGTATTACTTAGACCAAGCAGAGAGAAACACACAACTTCTGGTTTAGTAAGGGGTAGCCATGGAGTAAGGCAACCAAATGTTTGGTAGAGTGGTGATAAGAAAAGAAGGTATAAATTGGGAGTGGTAGTGCACACTCGTGATACCCAGCTGGGAGGCTGAGGCAGAAGGGTTCCAAACTGGAGCCTAACATGAGCACTTAGTAAGACTCCATTTCAAAATAAAAAAATTAGCTCAGTGGAGGATCTTGTGTTTAACCCTTAGTAACTCCCCTGGCACCCACCAAAACAGTGCAGCAGTGATCAGAAGAGAGCAGTGACATGCCACAAGGCATCCCCTGTCTGCAGGACTGACCTGGTACCTGCCTATGAAGCTGGGCCTGATGAGGGTGGCCAGCCACGTGGACACTCCCTGGCACCTGGTCAGAAATGCTGTAGAATCCACATTTTCACAAGAACCCTGGGTCATTGATGAGACATTAAAACTTGAAAGGTACTGCCTCACAAAGAGGTTCTGCACTTTGGGCCTTGATTTGGAGACTTTTTTTTCAATTCCCTCAACCCAATACCTGACATCTACAACTTAAAAAAGAAGTTTAATTTAGCTTAGGGGTTAAGGGGTCGAGCCTTTGGCCATCTGGTTCCAAAGCAGAACATCATAGTGGAAGGATGTGGGATAGCAAAGACCCTCTATGCATGGAAGCCAGGAAGCAGGGTAGGGCAACAGCTCCAGAGTAAAGGTGCAAGGCACCAGACAGAGCACCTGAGGTCACAGATCCATGATCCCCAAGGAGACACACAGTGCTCCAGAAGCCCCTTAGGAGGCTTTGATCCAATCAAGTGAGCATAGTTATGCTTAACTCTTGTGCAATCTATCACTTAATTTACATAAATATATCTAGGAAGGTTGTGAAAAAGCTTTCAATGTAGAGATCAGCTCATTTTCTGATGAAAAGAAAATTAGAAGAAATTTTTGTTTAGTAGCTGATCTTCTGTTGTGAGAGGGAAGGCTTCCATTAAGCCCACTGGATTGTTTCCAGCAGCTAAGGTACCTTGGTAAACAGTGGACTCTTGGCACATAGAGATCATATCAGTGTAAGTCATACTCTGGAAGACAAAACAAACAAAATAGAGAAAACCTATGGGAAATGCTAAGTGATTAAAGTGCCTTTTCATTGTGGAGTACTATAGAATACAGAACAATTCATACATTCATACTTGTATGTGTAATGGGATGCCCATGAATATGATTGTGTAAGAAAGTGGCTGATTGAGAGCAAGAAAAAGAAATCATCAGACTCAGTGATTCAAAAAGCTTGATCCCTGGACCCCAGCAGCAGCCTCACCGGGCAACCTGTAAGAAACGCAATATCTCAAGATCTACCTGCAACTTTTCAATCCTGAAACCCTGGGATGGAAACCTGGTGAGCAGCAACATCATAAGCCTTGTGGGAGATTCATGTTTGAAAACCACTGATGTAGTACAAGAACAGGTGAATCTATTGGGAAACTCAGTCAGGGCAAGGGAGCTTTCAGAACAAACACTAGAACAAGTGCTACAAGTTCTGTGTTCTCGATCAGGGCCATGGATGTTATTCTCAACACAGTCTAAGCAAACCCAAAGATTGAGCAATTCTGTGGTTTAAATATCTGCAGGGAGGAGATGGGGATTAGCCTGATATTATAATGCCCACTGAGCCTGCTTCAGGCCCTTGGTCCTATCTCCAGCATGAGAAAAGGGTTAGATGGAAACTCCCGTTTCATAGGGTGATTCTAATTAGTAGCAAACATTAAAATATTTGTTTACAAGTAGACCTTGTTTTGTAATCCATGAGAAGGTGAGAAACTATCTAACCGCATCCTGAAAGGTTCTCTGACTAAGCCACAAGAAGTGCTGCCTCATTCATTATTTTTTTAATGATCTGCTCCTGGGTCATTTTTATTTTATTCTTGTTAACTTGAGTTTCAGATTACAAAACACTTTATAATCAAACAGAGTGGTTCTTTTACATCCTATAGTGCATTCAGCACTTTCGCTAATGGATGAATTTCCACTCCCTTCCAAGTATTCACTTATGAGAAGCATTTGTGCTCGCTTTAGCTATGTAAACAGCCAAATCATGCAATTAGTCAGTGCCCAGTTCTCCAGAACAAGGGGGCAGCACAGACACAGGTCAGGACTATCTGATTTTTATGTCCCAGAGTCCATTAAACCAGCTAAAAGAGATGCACTTAAGGAGAGTACACTACTCCGTAATAGCTATTGTCCTGATACAAGAAAACCAGCACTGTGATTCCTACCTACACAGTCTCATTATCAAATGAATCAAACTTTTAATATCAGAATATATATTAAAGTTATAGCATTTATTAAGGGTCACAGCCTTTCTCTTCTTCCTAGTCTTTTCTGCAAGCCACACAATGCCATGGAATGAAAACTACCCTAATAAAATATTGAAGACATGTCCTGATCGTGGTATGTAAGTGAACACCAAGAGAAGTCCAACCATTAATGAGCCCCAATGGGCCAGTCTCCAAGGACTAGGAAAACAATCCAGGTTCCATCTAAATCTAAATATAAAACACTGTATTCCAGAGGCACTGCATTTACATGAATTTTACTTTAGAAAAATTGAAGGAAAGAGCAGATGATTTCTTCTTTTTTTCTGCATTTTAGGGAGGTTGCCTACAGGGTGTTTGGGGCCTCACAATCTCACTTCTGAGATCAGACTCACAGTGATTTTCCTGTTTACAGCCTCCCAAGAGCTGGGATTACAGGCATGCATCACCATGCCCAGTTTCAATTACTGTCTCAGTGCCCCCCCAAAAGGGTGGGGCTGGCATGGCAGGCCTGGGTATCAAACTGCCAGCCCCCGTATTTGCTTGCAGGTGCTTTAATTCACTGAGTTATTTGGCTAGCCCTAAGAACAAATTATTTCACATAGCAAAGGTGCTCTATTCTACCTCAAATGTCTTTCAGGCCCCAATGGCTATATGTATACACACACACACACACACACACACACACACACACACACACACGCGCACACACACACATGCACACATGTATGCATGCACACACTCATCTCTTGTATTTATCCTTAATGGGAAGAAATCCTGAAAAAAATGCTTTCTTCCTAGCACTCTTTTCTGAACAAATGACTATTCAGTCAAACAGAACTTGGAGGATGGAAGGGTCATAGAATCTTGCATGATCTCTTTCTCCCAGGGGAACATTCTCCTTCCTGAAATGATCAATCCCTTGGGTTTTCCAATCACTTCTAGAAGAAGAACTCCTAAGAAATCTGTTACTCGGAACAAAATGACAGTCATGATTTCCTGACCCAGGTTCCCTGGTGTCTGGGACACCATGTCTGCCTTAGGCCCTAAGGGCATCCCACCCCTAGTCAGTGTCTGCATGAGTTAATGAATGCATGCTGAGATTAACTGGCTCCTTCTTTTCCTTCTGTGCCCTATGTCAGGCATGTAAGACCACGTGGGTTTGTGGGCCTTGAGTACCTGCCCATACTTCTCACCCTTCACCCCCACTTCTAAACCTGAGTTCTAATGAGCCAGCAACTCCTGGCAATTTTTGCTTTCACCATAGAACTTATTTCTGCCTCTTCTACTGCAACCTTTTCCTTTGTACAAAATCTAATTTTCTTTCAGCTCCAGTGCTAAGAAACACAAACAGGCCTCCCAGAAGCCATTCATGGCCTTGTCTACCAAACGACCAGCTCAGTTTCTTCTTGAAGCACAGAGTTCATCTGACTCCTTTTTTCCTCCCTTCTTTCTCTCTCTGACACACACACATACCACACACACCTGTATGAACACAGATACACATAGTCTTGCATGAGATCCCCCTACTCCTTCTCTAGTTTCTTTCCCTTTAGCAGCTCTTCACTGTGTACTAAGCAAAGCCCAGATCCAGAAATCTCTTGCATCCAGATATAATTCTGCAGGTTCACCCCAAACTATTTTATCCTTCCACATCTCCCTATCTTCCACATCCTATTCTCTAGCTTCATGCTTGGCCCCAACCATTCTGGGGACGCCTCTCTGTATGCAAGACCCATACTTTCTTTCTTGATGGGTTTAGTCATGCAGTTTCCTGCTCCAGGCACCAACTCCTACACCCCAGTCACTGCCCACCATGCTCCTGCTTCAAGCTCAGGGCCCTGCCCCTTCTTCCACAAAACCTTTCTGAGATATCTCCAACTAGAGTGTATCTACCCATCTACTTCTGCAGAAATTTAATCTTCTCTTTAACAATGCACTAGCACAATATGTTTCATACCAATATTTATGTGTATGTAGCCCTCTCCCACTAGACCATAACATTTGTGGGACCGGCGGTATAGCTCACTCATTTCTGTTGTCCCACATGGCATCTAGTACAGAGTGTAGCACCAAGAAAGGGCTTGGAAATGTGCTAGAGTATGCGGCATTAAGTTCTAGAGACACTTGTTTTCTATCAGGCTATGATCATCATCTATCCGCACCATCTATCTATCTGGTGCACACAACTCTTGAGCACAGTAGTCCAACACAAAATAAAAACACAAAAATCCTACATAGGAGCCTTGAGAGCTATCTGTAACAATATTTTGCCTAGTGACCCACATATAAGGGCCCTCAGTTTTCCCATGAAAGTCCACTGGGCAGTTGGCCAGTGGTGTGGTCAACATGCTAACTTGCACCTGCCCTGAAAAGCCTCTTCTCCAGATTTGGAGCCTTCTACTCAGAAATCAGCAACTTCTTCTTTCAGTCAGGGCCTCCAGCCTGTCCTGTAGTCAGGCAAGTGTGAACTTTTGAATGAGTTGGTTCATGAAAGAGGAACCTACATGACCAAACCCATCAGTGAAGAAAGTGTGGGTCTTGCACGGGGAGAGCAGTCCCTGGAATGGTGGGGGCAAAGCATTTTTCTGGGTGTAGCAAATGCTGTCTTCATTCTAGACAGTGGGCAAAGCTCAAAGGTGTTACACTACAGAAATGTGACTAAAGTTCAAGATTGCATAAACACCTGAGCAAAAATGACACTTAGAACAAAGAACAAAGGGCCGGCAGTATAGCTCAGCGGACTAAGCGCTTGCTTAGGTAAGCGTAGGACCAGGGTTCGATCCCTGCTTCCGATTGCCGTGCCGGCCCTGCCTTCGGGTGCGCTGAGCCGGCGATTGGAGTCCGGGTGTGGTGGCGCGCGCCTGTAATCCCAGCACTAGGGAGGCAGAAAGCAGGAGGATCACTATGAATGTGGGCTGCATAGTGAGACCCTGTGGACAAAAAAAAGAAAAAGAAAAACCAAAAAAAAAAAAAAAGAACAAAGAACAAAATATCCACTTGAAAGCTGAACATGAAATTTTAAAATTGCTAATCCTAAAAGCAGAGCTATTTGTTTTTGTATTTTCCCTGTTCTAATCTCAAGGTGCAGAAAATTATCTTTCTTCTAGACAATCTCCTAAGAGATTGTCTTCTAGACAATCTCCTAAGAGACTTGGTAGCCGCAGCAGTTCACATCCTCTGTTAAGAGCTGGTGAAGATAATGCTTAATAGAACCCTATTCTCAGGCTGCAGAGATAGTTCAGTGGAGTAAGTGCCTGCATGGGCAAGTGCAGGGACCCAGTTCAATCCCCAGGACCACATGCTGTGCAGGGCACACCTGCAGCATGCAGAGCCAGCCACCAAGACAGGGTGAATGGGGGAGGCTAGGACAGGAGGATCATTACAGGTCTTAGCTGCATAGTAGATGCTGTATCAAATCATAAAATTTAAAAAAAAGCTCCTATTCATGGCTTGTCAAGTTCCCTCTTATTGATGGTAGGACTTCGTTTCACCCCTAATCCAAGAAGAAAATCTCCCTATCATTAGTCTCAATTTCTTCTGTGATTGGTAAAATGTATTGGAGGATAATTATGCAAGTAAAATACCCTAGATTTAAATTAGAAGACAAGGACTGTAATTTATTATTCTTTAATTTTCCCCCTCAGTACCGAAGATTGAATCTAGAGTAGAGCCTTAGCCTTGAGCTACATCCCCTGTTCTAGTTTTCATTTTTATTTTGAGACAAGGTCTCAACTATGTCATTAAGTTGTCCAGGCTGGGCTCTAACTTTTGACACTTGTGCCTCTGCCCCATAGAGTGCTGGTATCACAGGGGTGAGCCACTGTTTTAGTCAGGGTTTGCAAAGGAAATAATTTAATACAGGACACATAATTTATAGAATTATTTTATAGTAGTTACCTAAATAGTCAAATGCAAAAGAGTGCAAGAAATATATCTACACACTAAAGACCCAAAGGATCCAAATGAGGACCTGGATCCCATGGCGGTGTCCTGCAAGAGTCCAGTTGAAAACCTTGAGCCTATGGCAATGCTCCTAGAAGTCAAACTGCAGACCAAGAGCCCATTGCAATGTCTCCTGCAAGACTGTTTCACAGGTCTGTGACAGGAAGGCCCAAAGGTCAGTGGTGGAAGCTAGAAAGGATCTGTGCCAGCAGGCTGAGGGATCTGCACCGGAGCCAGGAAGCAATGCTCAAGGTAAGAACCAGAGATCCCTTGAAAAGTACCACAGTCATCCTCAGTTGTGGTGAGGTCCCAAGCTCTTCCAGTATTGAGAAAGGTTGGATCCATATCAGGAAAGCCAACATGATAAGCTTCTCCAGGAGGCTGAAGAGCACATCATCTCCCCCTTTGGAGCCAGGAAGCAATGCTCAAAGAGAGGACCAGAGGTCCCCCAAAGGGAAACTCAGCCATTCCCAGCAACAACAATGTCTCCTTTAACAATGAGACCAGCTGAGTTTATATCAGGAAACCCAGCATGACAAGCTCCTCCAGGAGGACTGACAGCACCCCACCTCTTCCTCTCCATTTCTGCTTTTTATGTTCTTGGCGAAAATGCTCAGGTGAGCCAGCCACACCTGGCACCACACTGATTTTGTTCAGCTAGGTGTTACAAGTTGGCCACCAGTTGCCAAACCACCACAGCTACTACATTTGGAGACAGTAATTCATCATTAAACTTCTCTACAACAAAGCTTACTGTGTCCCAGGACTAATAATCCCAGCAGTCATGTTTCATGCAGCTTATCTTTTTCTCCCTCCCTTTTCTGCTAGACAGAGTGATGATAAATAGATAGATGATAGATAGATATAGTGTAGGAACAGGTATGTATCTGTATATGTGAAAAATCTATATATAATATCCAGATCCATCTTGACCTGTAGCTATATCAAGTAGGATCTGTCACCAAGGCGTCAAAGTGGTAGGATTGATAACAAAGAAAGAACAGTTAAAATTAACTCTCCTTGATCCCATAGCTTCTTTGTCTCTGCTCTGCATGTGAAAGTACTAGCTCTTTATACCTCAGTTACAGAATGAAACCCTCACCCAGCAAAACAGCATGTGTCTGCAGTTCACATTTCTGCCAAAGCCAACATGAATGAACATATAGTACCAAGATCCTGGAATAAAATAAGAGTGCATTTATTCACTTGCGGAGTCTATTAACATAATTTAACTCAGCTTAAGATGAAGCCAGAGGCATATCTAAGTGACAAAGTAGGAGTGTAAGCCCCTAGATGCAATCCCTAGCATTGAGGAAGGAAAGGAAGGACAGAAAGAGGAAGTGAGGGAGGGAAAAAGAGGAGCAAAGGAGGGAGAGAGAGCCAGAAGGAGGGAGGGAAGGAGGGAGGAAGGAAGGAAGGAAGGAAGGAAGGAAGGAAGGAAGGAAGGAAGGAAGGAAGGAAGGAAGATAGATAGATAGATAGATAGATAGATAGATAGATAGATAGATAGATAGATAGATAGATAGATAAAAACCTCATTCAAAGTTGTTCAAGATTAGAACTGGAATGTAGCTCCATGGTACAGCACCTGCTTTGCATATATGAGGTCCTGAGTTTGATCTGCAGCACCAGAAGAGAAAAAAGGTAGAGCGAAGAGCTCAGTTAAAAGTCACAGAAGTTTAGGAGCTGGGGATGGAGCTCCATGGTAGAACAGTTGCTTAACACATCCTGATGCTTCAGCTGGATCCCTAGGACTAAAAAAATATAAGTCATAGCAATAAATAAGAAATAACTCAGAGAAGAACTGCCTGTCCAAGCCCCTGCTGAACACTTGAACCCGTAAAATTAGGAACCACACAAAATAATTGGTTCAAGCCACTATGTCTTGGGATAACTTGTGTAGCGAAACACCAAAATCCATAGTTCCTACAGTAGGCATATAATGCATAGGGAAACTGATTTCTAATGGGACTTAGCTGGTTGGCTCACACATACTGAGACAGAGAAGACTAAAAATCTTCCTATTGTTTTCTATTTTGTTTGTGTTTCCACACCAATTTTGGGGTGGGTCTTCTCTCCTTGTATAGGTCAATAGCAAATACAACAGCAATTCACAATATGCCTTCCTAATGTGGAAAAGATCTTTCATGGAAGCTACCAGGGAACTGTCTTCTCTATGCTTTTACAACCAAATAAGTAGTTGTTTCGTAGCAAGCTTGGCTAGGATCGCTTGCTCCATGACTATGGGTCACTCTGAGGGTCATCCTATCTGTGGGTCCTCTCAAACTTTCTTGAAGGTAATAAATTCACCAAATCTTATAAAAGCATCAAGGTCCATGAAATAATTCAGCCTTATTCCTTCTTATCCTGCCCCCTCCATCCCCATCCTCAGTGGAGTCCAGAATTCACGCGCTCTGACTTCATTCCACTCAGAAACTAGCAAATGGCGAGACTGACCAAGAAACTTGTCATCAGACGGGACTTTCCTGAAATGGCTAATTAGCCATTTCATATTCTTGTTATTTCTTTTGCAATTCATGTTAAAAATATGTTCCATGGATGCCAGCCTGCTAAGACACAAGGAGCCTGTGTCACTCAACAGTCATTTGGTGAAATAATAAATATCTGCATCAGCAGCCCCAGCCTCCGGCCTGAGCTCTTCCCCACGGGGCCCCTGGCTCACCAGAGAGGGAGTTGCTGGCCTAGGAAGCCATGCTCTGCAAAGGTCTCCTCGGCCTGTCTGTGTGCCGCCCATGTCTGAGGTCATCCACAGTGGTGGAAGGCTGTGGCCATTAATGAACTGTTATCTCAAGCAAGGAATCTCCTGAGTGAAAAGTCACAAGCAGGACTCCTAAGGGAAAGATGCCATTTTGTCCATTAAGCCTCATCAACTAGAGCTGGGAGGCACCCGGCTTACATCTGTGCAACGGCTTGGATCAGGACCCTGTGTTCTGTCAGCTCTAGGTGGGGCCCACTCTCCATCCCTCGCCAAGACTTCAGCAGGGTCCTCCCTGCTCCCCACCCTGGCCTGCATTAATCGTTTTGACTGAGCATCTCAGGAAAGAAACAGTAACTTCCCCTAAGAGGCTCACCCTTCCTCATCTGTTAGAAAAACAGTAGGGAACTATCAAAATAAGACAGAGGAATATGTCGTTTAGCAACTGAGGATGCAGTCCTCAATCTCCAGAGAGCAACCTGGGGGAGGCCTTGCTTACTAGGTGGGGGATTGGTGGAAAATGATGGGAGATGGAAAAGGGAACAGCAAAGTATATGACCTCCTCTCCCACACTACAACAAATCTGGATTTTCATTTAGGACCAAGGCTTTCAGTCCTAAAACTGGAGATTTCAAAGAAATAAGAAAGCTCCATAGAGGCATTAGAATTACCCCAGATCTGTCTGTACTTAAACAGTCAGAAACACTAATGCTTTTTCTCGAACTTTCTGAATAAATTTTAGCACACTTCCTGAGGAGGGAGTCTTGGTGGTTTTTACTTTCACAACATCAGAAAATGCCAGTCACTTCATCTAGCAGCCATAAGTAAATGACTGTAAATACAGTTGAAAAATGAAGCCTCATATGACAGAAAATGAGTAGAAATAGTAACTAAAGCAAGTGATTTTGTTATTCCTTTAGGACTCTGATGAGACAAAGCAATTACTGAAACATTCTGATGATGGTTTCCTTTGTTTTGACTTTTTAAAGCCATTTTATGAATCTAACTTCTATAATAGCTATTTATTAAAGTACTTTATTTTGATTGCCTATTATTTCCACACAAGGAACTGAAGTTTTTTTACAAATAGATTTTTGTTAAATATCATCAGTGCTGTCTGTATAAAAAGATATTTTTTGTTCTGTAAAACAACTTTACTAAACTAAACTTTACACACCACACAATGTACAAACTTAAATTGCAGGATTCAGTAGATTTTAGCACAATAACAGAGTTGTACAATTATAATCACAACCAAACTTGGGTCATTTTTGTTATCCCAAATCAAAACACTTTACTGTCTATAATCTCCCAACCCTTCTCCCCAAAAGATAGGCAAATACTTTCTGAGCTACTTTCTGTCTTCATAGATTTTTTTTCCATTCTGGAAATTTCTTGTCTTGTCTTCTTCTCTCCTCTTCTCTCCTCTCTTCTCCTCTTCTCTCCTCTCCCCTCCTCTCCCCTTCCTTCCATCCTTCCTTCCTTTATTTATTTATTTGTCAAAACAAACCATGTTCATAAGAACAATAAAACCTTAATGCAGAATCGGTTCTAGCTGTATAACAAGGTGATTCTAGAATCATGCTTTTCTCATAATGAGATAGTATGAGACTTTCTTGAAACTTTAACTGCAGTCAAGACTTTCTGAAAAATTGGCTCAAGTTTGTTTTGTTTCTTTCATTCTTCTTCTTTTTCTTTTCTTTTTTTGCAGAACCGGGAATTGAACACAGGTTCTTGTGCTTGGCAGGGAAGCACTTATTCCACTGAGCCATCTCCCTGGCCCTTATTTGGCTCAAGTTTGAGGGGTGATAAACTTTCTCTTCATGTAGAATTTCTTATTTGTAAAGTCATCAGGAATGCAAGAAGAATCCATATGTTCCATAATTTGTTTTCCTAACACTCCAACATTAGTCAAAAAAAAAAAAAAAAAAAAAAACAAATTTACTTTGTAATTATGTATATGTCCTCAGTAGAAGACCTGTGAGAAATGATCTAGTGAGGCAGAATAATGACGTCATAATAAATGGACTCCGGGTTCTTTGAATTAGGATTTTTTTAAGTGCTGCAGAAGATGCCTTCCTCACCCCTGTTTGTTTGTTTTATAGTGGTGTGCACAGGGGGAAGCACTTAACCAATGAGCTACATCCCCAGCTGTATTCAGAACTATTTTCAGATTATAATTTCACACTAAAATAAAGCGAAGTAAAATACTCCCAGAAAACAACATAAATGGTTAATTATAGGACTTTGATTAATATACATATTCAATATTTATTCTGCATATACAAAGAGCAGTCTTCTAAAGCTTTTTAAATGGTGATGAAGATCTACATTTATTGGTATTAAAACATGCTTTTAATACACTGATAAATAAAAATGTGATTTACACTGAATATTATAAATGTGCACTTCTGTTTTTAAAAGTATGTATGTCCATGGGAAACTGTCTAGATAAGAGTATGTCTAAAATGGTGCCAGGGCCTATCCTTGCATGCTAGAACTGGGAGGGTTAGTTGTTTTATTCTTTATATTGACTTTAAGTTAGAACAGTTATTTTTTAAATTATTTTATTGAGAAACATAGCAATGAGACAGTTTCAAAACAGTTTAGTAGGACAGTTATTATAATTAATATATTTCATATTGTTGTCTTTTAGTGGTTATTCATAGTACAAGATGCAGACATGCTATCTTCTCTAAACAATATTAGTATAAGTCTTATTACTGAACTAAGGGAAAATAGCTGTATATCTATCCTAAGTATTTTGTATATATATACTTTTCATTACAAAATGGTCCTTCATTTATATCCCCTTTTTTGCTTAGTTTTTTTGGAGATTGGGTATTCCATTGCCATTTAAATAATCCAATATAGTCCAGTAGACCATAATAGTAGTGGATTATCTGTAAGACTGGCAATGTCAGAAGTTGTTGACTTGAGCCTTTTACAGCTCAGCATATTAATATAGCTTTACTTTTTATACCTCTCTGCTGGATGGTTAAAACCAAGATAAAGCAAGACCTCTATAACAAGAAATGTAATTTTTATATCTGACAAGGCCAGTCAGATCCCCTCAGGACTTACCCTGAAACCCTGTACCGCAGTTTGTAGATCCTTTGTCAGTGTCAACCACGTGGATGAGTCACGGCCATTGCTTGACCCATTTGCTCTCTGAGAACACCCATTATTTTGTGGTACAAAGAAATGTATTTTTAATGAAAATATTTTTCCTTCAAATTTGAATTTGTTTGCACATTATTAAATCGTGTTGGCTCATTCATTCTTCAGTACTGTAGATTCTGGAAAATGCCCCCCAAAAGCCTCTGTCCTCAAAAATACCTTTACAGGGGAAGAGTGGGAAAAACAAAACTGGTAGTTGATGAGGACAGCGTCACACCACACAGCAGCCACACAGCGCGGGTGGGCCACATTTCTAGGATGTCTTAAATTTCTTGACCCAAACAGATTTGGGAAATTTTATAGAAGCATTTTATAACCAGAACACCACCAAGTGATCTGAATGCCACTGTGCGCTGTCTGATTTCTTAAGAGCGACGGAGCTGTGCCTCCCCTGGGCTGAGCTTTGGTCTTATTCTCTGTGGTGCCACTCTGCAGTGCCAGGTGCCCCCAGGGACTTGCTGAAAAGGGCTTATTATTATTGAATGACATATGCATGGCCTATTTGCAGTCTTCTTTTTCTGTGTTTGATTTTTCTGGTTTTGGTTTGATGTACTAAGGATTAAACCCAGGGCCTTTGTACTGATCTGCATTCCTGCCCCTTTTTATTTATACTTTTTTTTTTTTTTTTAGATAGAGAAAATGATCAGGAGTAATCTTATTTATTTATTTATTTATTGCAGAACCAGGGATTGAACTTGGGCCTCTGCACTTGTCAGGCAAGCATTTATTCTTCTGAGCTCTCTCCCCGGCCCCTAGACTTTTTTGAGGTTATTGCTAAGTGGCCCAGGCTATGCATGAACTTTGGAGCTTACCGCGGTTACAGGTTACAGGAACGCCACACACCCAGCCCAGGGAAGCTACTTCTTACAAATGTAAATTATCAGTAGTTAACCATGCCTGCTTGGAAATAACATGGACACCATCATATTCTTTACACCTGAAAGCAATACAACTATATTCTACCCAGACTTGGAGCTATTGTTATCATTTTTTTCCTTGACTGACCCACAAGATTAACATGTTTTATAATTTTAGATTTAATTAATCAAATTTAAACTAGTCTTAGAGCATTAGGTGAATAGTAACCAAATACATTTCCTCTGGAACTTGAAATTTTCTCACACATTTTCTCTTTTATTACTTTCTATATAATGTGAGTACACTCACATTTTTCTTTCCACCACAATCAAGTCAAACATTTTGAACATAAAATGTCATTTTTCTACAAAGTATTTTTAATGATAGATATAATGTTCTTTTTATACAGCCTTGTAACTAATATTGTTTGCCACTGTCATTGAATTACATTCATTCAATAGAGGTATTAGTTTTGCAAAGAAAGAATACCAAGCTGGAACAAAGAAAGAGATATTCTTCACATTTCCACTGTCAGCTAAATATCATGGATTGCAAAACAGAATGAGAGAACAAGCATGTGGGCACAAGTCTCTCTTTGGAGTTTTTAAGAGTTTTTAAGCTGTGAACAAGTTTCATACACACAGAGTAAGCTCATCATTATATATTTTACCTCCCATCTCTGAGCAATAATAAAACAGAATAGCCTCCTGCAACTGTCAACAATTTGAAAAAGAAAGAGGAATTATTTCTCTACATGATATTTTTCTTCCTTGAATTT
Organism: Ctenomys sociabilis; assembly: GCA_004027165.1. Lineage (NCBI taxonomy): Eukaryota > Metazoa > Chordata > Mammalia > Rodentia > Ctenomyidae > Ctenomys > Ctenomys sociabilis. Next base: position 146,281 of record PVKA01000301.1, on the reverse strand, counting down.
ACTGTGAATAAAATAGTGGAAATGGAGAACACATGCTATTCCAAAGCATGGCCTCTGTCTTGGCCTGCTGCTCTATTTGTATTCTTTTCTCTCTCTCTTCCCTTCCTCTCTCCTCCCTTCTTCTTCCAATTTCTCTGTCTGTCTCTCTCCATCTGTCTGTCTGTCTTGCTCTGTCATGCACACACACACACACACTCACACACACACACACACACACAGCCTTACAATTGTTAGGAGTTTACCAAAGCACAACAGCACTAAGCAACATAAAGCTAGTCATTACACTTAATTCATTCTAAGAAGGTATTGAAATTATGTGCTGGAAAAATCTAAACTCTGTGAGTCCCCTGTAGGAAACTCTTCCGTGCAGCGTGTGAAGTCAGGCATCAGTGGGACACACCCCTGACACACGAAGGAGACGAAGGTGGAACCACTTCTAACTTTATTTCAGACTTGAGCACATAAGAGAAATGAATCTTTTTTTTTTTTTTTTTGAGTTGAAGAATCACAAATGAGAAACAGGGAGTGAAAGCTCCCTTCAACACATTTTATTTTTGCTTTTGTTATTGTACAACGATGCCCGAAGAAACCCTAAAAACAGGGTGTTGATTAATCAAAAAACTCAGAGAAACAAAAATTCTTACATTTTAATTTTGTTTAAAAGTGTTAACATTTTCTTCCTGTTAGTTACTGATAGATTTGACTTCACTTTGGCAAATTCCAGCTTGAACTACAACCTTCCTAGAAACGATAAAAGACTGCGCTTTTCTTGAGGTCACTTTTCTTAAAAGAAAGGATGAGACCTGGACTTAACAGAACAGCATTGCTGTCCAGATGCCGTCTGCCACACTCGTAAAGTTTCTTTCATTCCCGTGTGAGAGAAGTTTGCTAGGCCCTAGCTTTCCACACCCAATAACTCACCCTTCCACTCCCCTTGCACATATTTATCAGATTGGGACCTTTTCTTCCTATGATTATTTGAAGGCCTTCATTGCAGTTACTTCCTCTGAAACAGACCACCTCTTTCATTAGGCATATTTATGAGAAATAATATATTTGTACAGTTGAAAACATCACTATTTTGCTAAGTCAGTGCTTGTCTCAATGCAAATATGCTGTTAGAAGGATTTACTGAACAACGTTCAACTAATGGAAAGTGCTAATCAAAACTTTTCTACAGTAGTAAATTTTTATATTTTTTAACCACTGGATTCCAATTAAATGTATTTAATATAGCAAGCTTTGATTAAACAAATTTAAAAAGAGAGATTATGTATACAGCCCTGTGGAAAACAAGGCAGGTTGGGTATTCAGGCACTTGTATATTCTTAATAGAAGTCTTTACCTGAAGGTAAAACCCAATAAAGTCTACCCTCTAATGTGCCTCCGACTCTGTTGATTTACCTGTGTTACACCGTCAGCAGAAATCAACTTTACCAGGTACACACCATGCTTATATGTTTAATGCATATAAAATGCATATAAAAGATCCTTTTTTCTTTTTATAAAGAATTACTGAATTTCATTAGGGCGCATTTTTCTCTAAAAAAGTTCTTTGTTAAGCCTGGGACACGCTGATTGCAAGGAGAGGAAGTTACAGCAGTGGGCTGTGTTTACAAAGGGCAGGAAAGGCCTCAGTGTGAGCCTATGATTTCAGTGAGGGGAAAACCATCATAAATACAAGGCTTGGCCTTACTCTAATGTACATTATTAGGATCTTTCAAAGATTCTTCTTGCTCTCCCTGATACATAAATATTTTCCTAAATGACTCAAAAGAGATATTATGTTATTTAATTGAAGTCTATGAGGAAAAAGTCTAGGAATAGATGGCTGAAAATCATTTGGGATTTTTTTTTTTAAAGGGGAGAGAGGGTTTTCCTCATCTGAGGACATTTATACACAACATCTTTGCACATTTCCAGTAAAACTTTTACAAACCTTTCATATGTAAGGACACACCCCCTATATTCAAGTTTCGGGATTAGTTGCAGCCTTAGAAAAATATTTAATTCTCTTTGCTCTGTGACATGGCGTCATGAATCTAGGTTGAGTTTCTTTAGGAAATATAAGAAGCCTCCTGACAACTGAGAGGCCTCCCGGGCACTCGTTCCTGTCAGAATCTCCCAAAACCGCACATAAGCAGAGGCCACGGAGGTGTGGACAGCAGAGGAGAAAACGCAGCTCTCCTCCCCCACCTTTGCCGTGTTTCAGAAAGAAACGTGTTTATGGCTCCGTCTCAGTCGGAGCTTAAACGACCCTCTTGCGCAAATTAGGAGCGCGCAGGCCCCTCCTTATTATCTCCAACTGTTTGATCTATCGTTTGTTCTTGCTCCCCATCCGCTTTTGAGAACTGCATAAAGCCAGCCAGGTTTTGGGTCTGATCCCATTGCATCAAAAACTTAGCAGAAGTCCTCCAGTCATTTTTCTTTCCCTCCAAATTCATACTTTACAAACCGCTCCGTGAAATTCCGCGTGTTTAAAGGTAAAACTGGAAAGCAGAGATGGGTGACACTAGTTAGCTAAAGCAAACGCCCCTTTAAATCCTACGATTTAGAAAGCAAACAAACAAACAAAACCGATAGAAAAGAGTTCTTTTTGCCCTGGGCCTGTCTTGGCTGTGCCGGGCGAGGGCGGGGTGGGCAGCGAGTGCCCGGGTGTCTCCCCAGCCCTGTGACCGCCGTCTCCCCTCCTCCAAAGGAGAGCGACCGGGCCGCGCTGCTCCGGGAGTCCCGCAGCGGTCCGGGAGCTGGCGAAGGACCGCAGCCTCTGCCGGGGTTTCCGGGAGGAGGGGGTCGCCGTGCGGGGGTACCTGCCCTCGGCACCTGCTGGGCTCCTCCCGGACCCGAGACCGTTTCCTCAGCCAGCGCGTCCTCTAGCGTCGAGATGGTGAAATGCACTCCGAGCAGGAATCTGCCAAGGGAACCTGCGGCCCTGTCCAGCCGAGCTTTGGTCCTGCAGCAAGCCGACTGGGCCGCAGTCTCCAGAAAACACTTGCCTGCGCCCCCCAAGAAAGGCTAATTCTCGCCTCAGTGTGCGAGAGCGCAGGGCTGCAGGTCTGTTTCCCCGGACAATACGTCACACCATTCCCACCTTTAGATTGACTTGGCTGAGGCCCAAAGTGAGGGAGCTTCTGGGGTGCTCGCCAGTACCCCTCCCCCAGGCATGCTTTTCTTTACCCAGCCAATCTTTAACACACTCTTAACCACACATGACACTTTAATAAGTCAATATGATGTCTCCACTATTCCATCAGACACTACTCTAGATGGCACTGAGAAGGGTTTGCAAATGTTACCGAAGTCCCTGGTCAGTAAGGGAGATTAAAGTGGATTATGTGGGTGGCCTGACTTGATCAGCCTGGAGCCGTTACATGCTAGGGACTGGGGTCTCTTAGAGTCTCTTAGACTCCCACAGGTGGGCACCTTCAGCCACGCCCCCAAGTGCTCCATTAGTTCGCCATCTTCCCTTCCTGCAATGCATTTTGGACCTGTTTAGCCAGATCCACAATAATGCAAGCAGCCAATTAATCTATGTATTGGTTCTGTGTCTCTGGTTCAGCACTAGCTGATGCAACCCACACAGCCCAATTTGGGTAGAATATTAAGGACATTCAGGATGCCAGACACTTCCATCCCATCCCTCTCCAATCATCAGTGTGTTCATTTCCCAAATGTCTGCTGGGGGTCGACATCAGGCAGGGCACTCTGCAGATGCTAGGAGGCACCGATTCCATGCAATTACATCCTTGTTTGGGGCTTTAGTACTTTCTGATACCTTAAAGACTAAAAATTAGGTGCAGAGTGAGACAGCGTGACTGTTACGCTGTGTGCAGTGCATAGTCATGCGTACGAAGCAGTTTTCAAACCTCGCCTGGAAGCCAGCTTTAATGAATGGCTGGTGGTGGGTAAGGGCGGTCTGCTTGAAGCTATGCAAAAGCAATCGGAGGAGGGTGCCAATGAAGAGGCTCTCAGTCCGTCGTCACAAGGAGTAAAAATGCTTGTTTACTCCACCACCAAAGCTCCTGAGTCATCCACCCTGCGGCAAGTGTTCTTTGCCCTTACTCTTTCTATATATGGGAAAGGAGCGGTGCTTACTGACAGCATATCAGAGCTGTACAGTTGGCAAATGCAAACTAGTCAGGTTGAAAACAGGGAGGTTCCTTTCTAGATGGATCAGAAGCCCACTGGTCCTAGTCCAGACTGTGGCGTTCAGTAAAAGACCTCTTCTCTAACTTCTCTTACCTGCGCCCTAACAATGCAGGCCAGTTCCCAGCTCAGTAACCTAGCTCCGTTCAATCCTGCAAACTATGCTGCAGATCTACCCTCTACATCTGGGTGTCCATAATTATTCTTGCAATTACTTGGTTTGGCAATAAATTACATGTTCATTAAGAACTATGGATGTTTGGCTGACTTTTCCAGGGCAGTTTTGCCTTTCTGGCTCTTTTCTCTTTGAAATTCACTCCTTTCTTTGAACTCATTTGCAAGTCTTTCCTGATTATACCCCTGTTAGTCTATTTCTTTCCAGCCCCCTTACAGCAGTTATCTCCTTACTCCAGTCTTGGTGGCTGTAAAGAGGGCCTGTCCAGAAGTTCTATCCTAGCCGATTCCAGTCCCTCCTTCCAAGAAGTACAGTCCTCTGATGAGCCCTGCCCGCACGTCTGGCTTGACCCTCTCTCCTGATGCCGCGGATCCGCTAGTAATCACTGAATGTACGTGAGCACCGCCAAAGCAGCACGTCACCAAAAGTGCTCGCATCTCTTTCTCTTTCTTCTAACTGGGTGGATTAACAACCCCAGAAGCCACGTTTTCCCCAGGAACCAAGAGGCACCTCACCTCTGCTCTTCCTCACCTCCACACCCAGACGGTGTCTGAAGTTTCAGGTTCACCATATAGTAACTCTAGTGTCTGCTCTTTCCCGAGTCCTTCCTAGACTTAGACTTTCACAAATCTCACTTCAGAGCCAATTGGCTTCCTCCCTGCACACCTCCCCTCTCTCTACTTTACCTTCCAAGAAGGCAGATCCCTCTGTGTTATCTTCCTGCTTTAAAGGGGCCAGTAGCAGAATTTTCTTGATGGTTATATATTTCACATTTCTTGTCATTTGAAATAACACCAATGAATCTGGAAGACAAGCTACTCAGTGAAATAAACCAAGTACCAAACAACAAAAACAGCAGGATCTCACTCATTTGTGAAATCAAAAGAAGTTGAACTCACAGAAGCAGGGAGCAGAATGGTGGCTTGTGGAGGCTGAAGGTGGGGCTGACAAAGGAGAGGAAGTGTGGTCAAAGGTTACAAAGCTTAGTTGGAAAAATTGTTAATAATATTAATAGTGTATATTTTAAAATTACTCAAAGAGTGGGTTCTTCATGTTCTCATACCAGAGAAAAGCTAAGCATGTAAGGTGATGGATATGTTAATTAGCCAAATTTAATCATACCACAGTATTATCATACATATATGATAGCATCACATTATACCATATATATATATATGAGTGTATGCATATATATATATATATATATATATTACTTTAATTTGCCAATTAAAACTAAATCTAAAAATGTTTGAGCAGGCTATGGTGGTGCATACCTATAATCTTAGCATTCGGCAGACTGAGGCAGGGTATCCCACAAATTTAAGGCCACCCTGGGCCATATAGTGAACTCCAGACCAACCTGGGCTATGAAGCAAGACACTGTCAAAAAAAATTAATTAAAAGATTTTTTTTTTGGCAGAACCGGGGATTGAACTCAGACCCTTGCTCTTGCCAGGGAAGTGCTTATTCTACTGAGCCATGTCCCTGGCCCAAACTTTACTTTTACTTTCTTTCTTTCTTTCTTTCTTTCTTTCTTTCTTTCTTTCTTTCTTTCTTTCTTTCCTTCCTTCCTTCCTCTCTCTCTCTCTCTCTCTCTGTCTCTCACTCTCTCTTTCTTTTAGTACTGGAGATTGAACTCAGGACCTTACACTTGCCTGGCAAGCACTTATTCTACTGAGCTATCTCCCTAGCCCCTAAAATAATTTAAATGTCAATGATTTCCTGAAATATTTCTTTGGCCTTTCCTCACACACCTTCCCACACAAGGGTGGCTGACAGGCGGCTTCCGTGTTCTGTTTGTATCCTAAGCACATACCCACCAAAACACTTAGCACAACATAGCACATTCAGCTCTTTAATGAAATATTTTAAACACACAGAAGGGTGCAAAAAATCCAATATAACAAACACTTGCATATCCACTCCTAAAACTGAATCAATTTTTTTTGTATTGATTTCAATACTTCTTTCTAAGAGAAATTCACCAGAATAAATGTAGCGGCAACCTCCCGGGGATCCCGCTTTCATTGGAATTCCTGCTTCTCCAGTTCACAGTAGGTCTCCTTGCACAGCTCTTGCACTTGACCATCAGCCTCTCAAGAGTAACTCCTCTTTCTGTTCGTGTTGTACACCTCAGGGCTGCTGAGTGCTAACACCTAAAGAGTAAACATTGATTGAATAAATGTGTGAATGAATTAATTCACCTCCTGACTCCTCTGGATTGTTCTTCATGACAATAAAGTACAAGCTCTTCCAATCTGCCTGATTAATGTAACATGCCTTGCAGGTATTTGATTCTAAGTACACCCTGCTCTCCAGATGTGTCCTCTACAACAAGTGGTTCTTCACTTTAAAGGCACTTTGAAATTAACTGGGGACATGTTAAAGTGCTGGTATCTGAATTCCACCCCTAGCAAACTGGTGTAAGAGGCGAGGCGTCTCCCCCACCTTGCAATACTGCACAGCCCAGGCTGAGAGGCCCCGTCACCTCCTACTCCTGTTGACCTCACCATCATGATCAGCAGGACCAGCACCAGCAACTGATAAGCACTAACTATAGGCTCTTCCTGGCCACTGTCTTATCTATTTCTCATTAAAACCAAAATAATATTATCATTCCCATTTTATAGACAAAGAAAATGACTAAGATAAATAACTTGATCAAATACCTAATTAATTGGTGGTGGGCAGATTCTTTTTCCCCCCTCCTGCAAAGCCAGCAGTATTAAAACACCTAGACTTCCCCTAGAGAAGTACCTTAGCTAGTGGGGCTCCCAGGATGGTGGTTCCAAAGGCCTCCCTGCTTCAGGGTGGGGCGGGGCCCTGCTCCCACTGTGACTCTGTGGTTGTAGCTCTTTCAGACCTACACTGCACTAAGGAAAGGGCTGCAGCCTGGCATCCCGCTGCTTTCCCAGCGCTCTTCCCTTTGGAGTCCTCTGCTGAAGTTGCCACCAACTCCTTCCCTAAGTGGCTGCCAGAGGCTCTCAGGAAGTTCACTCTTGCCATTGCCCACCACACTCTCAGGGATGGCAGGAATTGCATTGTTTAGCACTTTCCCTCCCTCCTTTCTCATGTTGATTGCTTTTTCTGTTGCTCTCTGTTCTTTTGCCAGGTTTCAGTGCCTTCAATGCACCCAAAATAGGGAAGTTTAGGAGCACAGCCAGTCTCTTTTTTTATATTGGGAACACTCCAGTTCCACTTCAGTTAAAATACAGGTATAGACACTCTCTTAAGCTGTGCTGGCACAAAGTCTCAAAGAGCACACCTCAGATCTAGCCAGGAGTATTTCTAGGTGGTAACATTGGGTGGGATTTATCTCACACCTCCCAAGCAACTATACACCAGTATTTTTGTCTCCTGGTGTACATCATCCAGTACTTTCAATAACAGTGTTGACCACAGGATTTTGCAGAAGAGATCAAGAAACACCATTTTGGAATCACAGAACACAACAATTTGACAGGATCTTACAGCTTCCCTACAAGGGTGTTGCTGTGACAGAAGACCTAACAATTGAAATGCGTGATACTATTGCATGCAATAGGCAGAGAGGCAACTATTGTTGACTTTTGGAAAAACAGTACCATGATATTCTGTCTATTGCCTTCTACAACATTGGGACCATTGTTCTAGGAGACCACAGGACCAGTGAGCCACAGCTTTCTAAAAGTTTGATACAGACTGCATAGAATGTGGTGTTAGAAGAACAATAGCTCAAGAATTCTGGCATGACTCTTTTGCAAGAATAAATGAAAGAGGGCTGGGAGGTAACTCAGCAATCTAAGCACTTGCCTGGCAAGTACAAGAACCCAGGTTCAAACTGGGCTGGGCATACTGAGCTGGCCATCAAGACTGGGTATGGTGATGCATACCTGTAATCCCAGCACTGGGAAGGCTGAGGCAGGAAGATCACTATGAGTCCAAGCTGCGTAGTGAGACCCTGTAAAGAATAATTTTTTTTATAAAATAATAAATGAAAGAAAAATACATTATGAGCCTTGAAAGAGTGGGCTAAAGGACCACTTTTGGACACCTAATGGTGAGAAAACATTTGAATATTAAAGGCAAAAACAACTCAGGGCAAAAATCAGACTGATAATTCAGCACTCAATGAAGCTTTCCTACTGGATGAAAAGATCCATGGCAGATCCTATGAAAGGAGTAATTACTGCCAAGGCACGTAGCACCATCAAGCTGTGTCATTGCAGGTATGCATGGGGTAAGACAGCAAGGAGACAAATATCAGGTCATTTCTATGTAAGAGCCATGCCGAGGGGGAGCACGGGCTCATGGAATTGACTGGAGCAGACAGGTAAGAAAACTGCTTTTGGCTCCAAAAGGTGATTTGAGACGAAAATTACCCTGAGCCCCAATATTTTACATGGAGAAAGAAGATGGACTAAGAAAGTAATGGTACTCTCTGGAAGACATGTTTGATAACACTCACTTCATATCTGATCAAGGGAAATAATGGAAGAAGAGCCATCAAGATAAAGGCCCTGGACAAACCTGGACTTGGTTAGGGACCAGACATCGCTGTGTCTTCCACAGCCTTCTCTTGTTTGGAAGGTGTCTGTGGTTGCCCTTCCCCTGTCCTGCTCAGGTATGAATGGAGCAGAAACTGGCTTGTCCTTTCAGGCCATTTGTCCCTGGATCATCATGAGCTTTGTCCTTTCCTGATAGAAAGCCTGCATACAGACCTCCTGCACCCTGAGCTGGCAGCAGTGACTAGATGGAGCTTGGGATTCTAACTTTGGAGAGGTGTTAGTTGTCTTATGTTTGCACAAAGATATATGGTTACAGAGACATTTTCTACTGAGCAAATATTCACTTGTTTTCACATACGCAAGATACCTGTAACCCATCAGGGCCTGTGGCTAGTTCTGATTTGTGGCTATGTGGTGGCTAAGCTTAAATACCTCAAATTGAGTTGGGTCACAGAGGCGTAACCATGAGGTGTTCCTGCCCATTCTCCTGAGACTGTTTAGCTTTCTACTTGCAGGGTCATGAGGTGAGTGGCTTTGTCCTGCCTGGAACCAGGCAGCCACCCCTGGATGCTTTGAAACTGAGAGGCACATTCAACCTCTCTCCCTTTAAGGCATCAGTGCCGGGTATTGTGCACTAGTGACAAAAGCTGACTACACAATGCAAAAAGATAAAGAATATTGGTCATTGCTGGACCCAAGCATTTAGAAGCTGGGCTGAGAACTGCCAGCTCCCTCTTCCCAGGCTGTGACACCAGTTTGGTGACAGAATTAGAAACAGTCTTGACTATGGAGGTGCTGCATGGAAAAGAGGTGTCTTAGAGGGTCACCCAAGTTGTAATGGAGTTTGTATGACTGAAAACCTTCTTCATACTAAGCTTCCTCCCCCTCTCTCCCTCTCTCCTCCTTTCCTGTCTCCCCTGCCCCATTTCTCCTAGTCATCCTGCCTTTTGAGTAGCTGAGATTATAGGTAGGAGTCACTATATCCAGCTAGTAGATTTGTTTGTTGATTGCTTAATTGGAAGTTGCAGCAGCAGCAGCTCAGGAGAGAAAGGAGCTTGGCTCCTGAAGGAGCTGGTGACCAGAGCTACGTGAGCATTTTGGAGAAGCAGCATTTGGAGATGCAGTTTGATGCTGCAAGGAAGAAGAAAACAATGGAGAATGACTTCCCGGTGTTCACCTTGAGTAACCAAACAGCAATTGCTTCATTCAGTGAAGTAACAATGTTAAGAATCAGTGAGGTAACAATATCAAGAATCAAAGTTGGACAATTTATTGTGTTTCCAACAAAATGCAGAGAGAAGCACTTAAAAGTTTCCAGCACAAAGTCATGCTAATTACCTTAGTATAATCAATGTATTATATGTGTATATATGATCATAGCAGCATGCCATAAAAAGTCAAAGCAGGAGAGCTGCACATTTGAGGTGCATAGTGGGCACTCACTCGACTGCCGGAGGGAAGCAGGTGGAGCTGCAGGGCAGGGCTAGGCCTGGAGATATAAATTTGGGTCCCCTAAGTGCATAAATGTTATTTAAAGCCCAGAACCGAATGAGATCACTTGGGGAGAGAGTGTAAATACAGAAGAGGTCCTGTGGCTGGGGCCATGGCTCCGGCATTGATCCAGAGGTCTGCAAGAGGAGGAGCCACCCTTCCCTCCCGGATCCGGAGACCTTTTCCACTCCAAAGGGCTGTTAGCTGTTTAAAAGATGTCTTCAGACTTATAGATTTTTCCACATATCTTAGTAATAAATGTTACAGCAGAATCTCCTGTGAGGTTTAAGTCACATGTGTCACTGGGAGGGTGGAAAATGCATACAGCCCCCAGGGTCAAAAAACCCTGGCAGCTTTCAGGGGCTCTGCCTCTCTCTAGTGGCAGGAAGGATGGAAGCCACAGCCCGGCTGTGACTCAGAAGTGGCACTGTGTCCTCACAGGGCAGTTGCTGGAGTTAAAGGTAGCCCACCATGCAGGCCCTTGTGCTCTCCACAGCCTCCTGGTTCACGCAGGAGCTACTAGGTGCATGCGGCTACTGAAATACAAATTAAATCAAATTAAATACTCAGGCCTTAACTGGGCATGATGGCACAAGCCTGTGATCTCAGTGCTCTGGGAGGCTGAGGCAGGAGGATTAAGTTCCTGCCTAGCCTTGGGCAATTTAGTGACTTAGAAAGAACCTGTCTCGAAAGTTAAATAAATCCCCAGTTCCTAACAAAAAAAAAAAAAAAGTTAAATAAATAGGGGCTGGGGAGATGACTCAGTGGAATAAATGCTTCCTGGCAAGTGCAAGGGCCTGAGTTCAATTCTTGGTTCCACCAAAAAAAAAAAAAAAAAAAGTTAAACAAAGAAAAATAAGTAAGGCTGGGGATTTTAACTCTGTGCAAAGGTTCTGGCTTCATCATTCAGTATTCTGAAAAACACAGCTAAATCAGATCTTGAAGCCTCAGGAAACCTGATGACACCCTGCAGTGGGGATCCTGGATTGGACCTTAAAACAAAAAGCAGCAGCAGTGCAAAAACTGGAGAAATCTAAATAAATTCTGCAGGTTGGTTAATAATATTGTGCCAAGCTTAATTTCTTCCTCAGTTCTTTCTGATGGACAAAACTACTGTGGAAGGTATTCTCTTTAGAGAGCCTGGTGAAGGGTAGATGGGAGTTCTCTGTACTGCACAGTAAAAAAGCAAAAAAAAAAAAAAAAAAAAAAAATTCACTTTCTCAGTCCCACTGGCTAACTTTCAAGTCACGTGGACAATGCTGATAGGGACTGCTCCACAGTAGAAAGTTCTGTTGGACAACACTGGCCACAGTTTAAACACCTGAATGATTTTGCTGCATAAAGTGCTGCATGATGCCTCAAAATTATTTCCATATGAGAAATTCATCAGCTTAAAAGAAAGGTGCAAAGTCATGTCTAGAAATAAAAACCTAGTCTGCTCCCCCTGGCCTACCTAGCCGGCTTGTTTAACTCTTGCTGCCACCTCTTGTAGGCAAGATTTCACTTCTTCTAGCCCTGTCAAAATGTGACAGCAGTGCTAAACCAAATGACTTGGAAGTTAAGCATTTCTAGCTAAGATCTCTGGGCCCAGAGGTAAACAAGTATGACATGGTTCGTTATCTCCGAGGCTCATAGAGAAGATGCCGAAAACTGAATGTGCATGAAGTGGTGTGGGGGGCGCAGCAGCTCCTCGCCCTGCCTGGTTCCTGGTCATTTGGCACCAATATGGAATTTGATGTTGCAAGAAATAGACACAGACACAGCCTCCTTCAGTGAGAGGCTGCAGTGCAGGATTCTAATGAGCAAAGAGTGAAGAGGAGAAGCAGGAGACGGTCTGTGTCAACGTCAGGAGCATCTTGCATGACGCTAGCCCTTTGTTCACAACTCCTAGTTTTAAAAATGGAAATCATTCAGGCTACACAAAGATTTAGAAAACTCAATTGATTGGAGGAGTTAGTGACTATTGATTTCTCTTTTATCCTCTTTCATGCCCCAGCAAACTGTCAGTAATAATCGTCTACTGTCCTAAAAAGCACTTTCCATCCTAGACATTTAGGACAAAGGACAAACACTAACCCATTAATTTCCAGCATCTTTGTTGACATTGCCATGCCCTTTCTTTTCTTAATTTGCTACATAGAGGTGAAAAAATCCTGAGGAATATGTCACTGTAGGGAGGAAGATAATTTGAAGGAAGATTTTTGTCTACATGAAAAGACCTTTTTTCACGGAATCAATTTGGAATATAAACCAGAATTGACTTTAAATTTTTTTTCCTCAGGTTAATTGTCATTGAGTATATCTTAAATTCTGGTTGCTGTTTTCTTCATCCTTCTTAAAGTGTATATCAGTTGGAATTCTTGGGTAAAAGCTAAAGAAACCTCATCTGGTGAACTCAAGCCAAAGGGATTCCTACACCATAGATTTGGTAGGAGGCGTAACTTGAGAGCTGTAATTGCCCCAGAGGAAACCAGGACACCAATAGGAAAGGGCAGCCAGAGAGAAGGAAGTGTCCTCCTCTAAGGTCACCCTTCCATGTCTTGATTTTAATGCACATTCATTAATTTAGTAAAGCAATGATACCTGGGATCCTTTTAAATTAACTAACTAACTAATTAATTAATTAATTAATTAATTTGGTATGGGACCTAGCCATAGAGCTCAGATTCATCGTGATCCTCCTGTCTCAGCCTGCCCAATGCTGGGATTACAACAGGCATGGTGCACTCAGGGTTCTGGGGCCAGCAAGGAATGCGGTACTGGGGATTGAATTGGATCCCTGCATTTACCAGGCAGGTTCTTAGACTTCTGAGCTGTCTCCCCATCCCACTATTTTGATCGATAGCCTGTTCTGTGAGTTGGCAAGGAGGAACTGGTAGGAGGTAAGATGCTTTTAATCAAGTTAGGTCATTGAGTGATACACATACCCTTGAAGGGGATTCTGAAACTTTGCTCTCCTTCCCCCTCCCCTTCTCCCTCTTTCCCTCCCTCCCTCTCCTGTCTCCCTTACTCTTCCACCATGACCAGTTACTGTGTCATGGGAGTACTAAAACAACAGGAACAAACAACATGGTCTGAGGCTTCTGAAACTATGAACCCAAATAAATCTTTCTCATAAGTTGACTTCCTTAGGTATTTTGTCACAACAGTGGACAGCTGATTAAGGCAAGTAGTCAAATCTGAATGCATGGAAGTAGAACCTTAATTATTTAAATAAGGGCATCCTTTTTCTCTATATTTATTCTTTGTGAGAAAGAGCACATGTGAAAATTGATATTCATCATTGTCTCGAGTTAACCAGCAATAAAGATCCTAGTAAAGGTCCTTACTTTCCAAACTCTATATTGTCAAAAGAACATGGACAAAGGAACAGTTGACAGTATAAGGTATTACTTGCCTAGAAATAACAAATATTGATTTGATGATTTGGTTAGTTGTGTAACAGAAACTATTATTAAAATAACCAACTCTTAGGTTGAACAAATAAGTATCAAAGAGGCACTTTCTACCACCAACTTAATAATCATCATTAGCCAAGGGATACAGACCACTGCTAACCATGATGAGGATGCTCTTGCATCCTGTATATCTCTAGGATCTAAGTTCTTATCTGTAATTGAACAGTTAGTGCTTATTAACAAGATCTTATAATAACCCTTAAGAGTTTAAAATAGGTTTTCTCTGTCCAGTTCAAGTACAAAGGAAGGCAATGTTGTTTCTCTTTGTTATAATAGTTACGTATACTCTGCAAGCATGTTAGGACACTAATAAAGGACAATGACTCCTACTTTTGTCATCTCCACCACAGGTCCTAGAAGATTTTTTAATGAATGAACTGAAACACTGTCACTGCATCTATCCTAACCCTTACATGGCTCATTTCATGCTGCACAATTTTCATTTTAAAGAGCTGCGCCATCCTTCTCTGCTTTTGTGAGATGTTCAGGTCTGCCCTGTAGTCACTGTATCACTCCACTGTTCCTGCTCAGCCTTCCAGTCATTCTTTCCCCTAGTCCTCACTCCAAGCCTGACCTGTCAATAAATATCTGTGCATTCTGCATTTATATATCCATTTAACAAACATTTACTGGGCAGCCACTATGTACCAGGTACAATGATAGGTGCTGAAAATTAAATGGAAAAGCAGTAAAAAAAAAGAAAAAGGAACATTTCCTGCTATCACAAAACCTGAGCTTCAGGAAGAGAAGTAGAAGCTGATTTTTTCATAGCTCACACATAGATGTAAAATTGCCACCTGAGAGAGCTACCAGGAGAGATGCCAGTGCTAGGAGCACCAAGCCATGGCAGATGAGTTGGTTGAGGAGCTAAACAGTCTTTCAAGGGATATCATGAAGACTGGGAGCGGATGGGGTCTAGAAAGGCCAGAGGCTAGGTGACTGTGGAAATACATGGGAGTAGGCTGGAAGAGCCATGGAAGCAAGACTGGTGACTTGAGACACTAACCCGAGAGCAAAAGGGCCACCAGAGTCCACTGTGGTGGAGGGGCTCATGGCGAGTATGTGGGGCAGGAGAGCAGAACAGGAGAAAGAAGCACAACCACGTTGGGGGGATGGAAGCAGGCTCAGGGTAGGTGCTGGGAGAGGTTCTTACAGGAGGAGGTGAATTGTCTCTGTCTTCAAAGACTTAGTTCCAGCATGTCCAGCTTTCAACACAAAGGAAAAACTATAGGGTACAAATACAAATGATTACTGACCAACAGCTCCAAAAGAATAGAGTTATTTCACGACAATAGCCTCACTGGTCTTGTTCTGCCAAAGATGAACATCATCCCTAGATGATCCTAAAGCAACAAGTTGAATTAGAATTTTGGTTTGCAGTAGTTCTAACACTGCTGGTGGGGAAGAAACCTACCTACCTTTTGCATTTTACAAGCATCAGCTCAGCCTCATGAGGTCCTGGAATACTGAAGATCTCTAAGACAAGCCACTGGCTGTGTTCATTGAAGCACTAGCAATAATAAGTGAAATTGTCCATTTCAGTACAAAAGCACCAGGGCACTTAACAATGTCCTTGTGAGGCATGTCATCTCTTTCTGAAATAGCTTGAGAAAAATTTTTGAACATGATATTTTGCATGGGACTTCATTTGAATATTTATTATTTAATTTGAAAGCTACACGGGATAAAAGTGTTCATTGTTAAGTTTTCTGCAGCACTGATGAAAAATTACTAAATAAATCTAGAAACTGGTACCTTAAAGTACTGTTAAATGCCCATGATCTACATCCTTTGACCTTATTTCTCCTTGAAAACAAAAGGGAGGCTGAAGCCTGAGTTGTGAAGGAGAGAAGAAATAGAACAAGACAACTGTCTTCTGCATTGTCCCCATCTAGAGGTGCCTTTCTCTGCCCCTGAAGTCATTTGTTCAAACTGAAGAAAGAAAAATGCCTACATCCCCACAGTGTGGTCTGTGTTTCCTGTGATGTTTGCCTGCATTTTACTTAGTATTTAAAATTTTTTAAGCTGTACAGCCTTTTATCTGACATCTTGGAACATTTCCCTGTATTTTCATTATTATTTCCTTCCCTGCTAATGATATTTTTGGGGCAGAGGCATGATCTTGCATGGATTTTCATCATTAACAGAGGGAACACTGGGTTTGATTTATTTGCGAAGCCCTTGGGATGACTTTTGTGCTTAGATGTCAAAGAATTTCTCCATCTCCTTCTAAACCATTAATTTTATCATTATGGAAATAGCTTCCATAATGGATAAAACATTGTCAACTGAATCTGACAGACTGTTAAAACACTTCTGAAGATTTGTAAGCTCAGGCTCCCACCTCCTGGGACTTACTTAAAACATGCACGCCCATATTTATATTCTCTCTTAAATGTCATCGGAAGAAATCTTTGCGATAAGGTCTTTGTAAAGCACACAGACAGCGATCACGAACCCTTTCTCTCTACTCCTGGCCAAGGCCTGTCATTATTCATGAAACAGAGTAAGCCATTCATCCTTTCCCACTGGCCCAGAGAGCTGAAGATTTGCCATAAGTAAGAAGTGGACCACCCTGTAAAAGACATAGCCTGTGAAGTTGGGGATATCTGGTTTTTGTTAGTTTTTCTATTTTGATATTTTGAGATAACTGTAGAATCAAATGAATTTGTAGGAAATACAAACGGGGATCCCGCTTGTCCTGCACTCAGCTACCTTGAGAATGGGTAGCATCTTATAAAATCTTGGATGACAATATCTCAACAAGACTAATGACACTGACACAGCACTCCTGTTTAGATTTCCCATTTTACCTGTACTCATGTATGTGTGTGTGTGTGTGTATGTGTGTGTGTATTATGTTAGCCTTTTTATTTTATTATTACGTTTTAATGTATTTAGTACAGGGTCTACAGGGACTCACTACACAGATCAGACTCCTAGCGATCCTCCTGTTTTTCAGCCTCTCAAGGGGCGCATGCCAGCACTCCCAGTCTCAATCCCCATCTCAGTTTGCCCTTGGGGGCGGGGCCAGCATGGCAGTATGATAGCTTATTTATTTATTTATTTATTTCAGAACTGGGGATTGAACTCAGGACCCCATACTTGCCAGACAAGGACTTATTCTACTGAGCTATTTCCCCAGCCCCTTGCTAACCTTTTTAAATGATAACTATATCCCTCCTCTCCCTCTTGCTATGGGTGTCTATTTTTCTTTGAGTTTCTGTATTCTGATGAATAATAAAGAGAAATAGTGTTATGAAAAATATTTGTCCTCGATGATTTAGAAAAGGCTCTCCCCTTGTGGTAGATGAAGGCAGAGCCAGAATTCTGAGCATAGACTAGATTGCAGTCACCTCCTACCTTCCTAGCTGTGTGGCCGATTACAATCACAGGTCACAAATGAGTGACCTGCCATCCATGAGACAACAGAGATATGAAAAGAGCCATTGTACCTTTATTTCTTGGAAAAATTAAGTTAATGCTATTCATGAAAATTATGATTTTTCAGCTGTACCAAGAAGTTGTCTCTAACATCAAGGAGCAACTTTTCCTGAGAAGTTATTGATGGCATCTAAAATCCTGATTAGCTGCTAATTGGGACTGGAATGAAAGCGTTCTGTAAAGTTTTCAGGTTTAGGCTGAGCTAAATGCAGACCATGAGAGGGTCCAAAATAATGTTTTAAAGAAATAACGCCAGTTTCCTATCCTTTATTACAAGCTGAGATTTTCAAAGCATATAAACTCCCATCCCATCCGCTGCTGCAGCAGGCACTTTTGTGCATCTGATGCAAAATGCCAGCAAGTAAGTCCTCAAAGCCAACTCAATGGCTCAATAAAATATGGTCTTCTTGTCACCCTTAGTGCTTAAATCATTTGTCGTCAAACTGGGTGGCTTTCAGAGTTGACATTTACTGCTATTTGCTGCAAAAGAGATTACAGCGTCAAGCAGAGGGCCAGAACTGTCACTAGCACTGCCAACCATGAGAACAAAGGCCTTGGTTAATTTTTCTGTGACTCTGATGCTGTCCTATGGTTCTTAAGACAGATGGATTTTAAGGAACAGACTTTCCACAAGACATTCATGAAGTGTTTACCCAGCAGTCCCAACGGCCTCATGCATATACAGACACTCTAACCCGTGCAAACAAAGAAACTATAAAAGATCTTTTACTTCCTTTCCTCTCCCAACCCCCCACCTCTCACTCTCTGCTTTTGTATTTCTTTTTCAGAAGTCTCTAGGTTGGATCCAACATGGATAGGTCTTCTACACATGAGGAATTTACATCAGTAGTAGGAATAAATTTTTGAAAGCTTGCAGATTGAATTCAGCAAGCATGTTTCAACTGCCTTACATATTTATAGCACTACTACAACTGTTTCAGGAGATGCCACAGGGAGTCTCTTCCCTTAAAAAGAAGGAAACTAATATTTATCTAGCACTTCTATGAGCCAAGTATTTGTAATTTCCTGCTATTATCATGATCACTGTGTGAAGTAGGTACCATGATTTTCTGTGTTAGGAAAGAAAAGCCCAGCCAGGGTAACAGGGTGACCCAGGTTCACATAGCCAATAAGTTGTAAAGGCAGCATTCATTCCAGGAACAGCCGAGTCTGAAACCCATATTCTTTGTATCCCATCTCCTTTAAGAATCTCACAAGAAAGAATATTAGAACCATTGAAATATGAAACATAAGTACCCACAAAACTGTAACACAAGACGTGGTTCAATAAACTGCATAAGAAATGTTGAATTGAAGGATTATAAGAAAGTTCAACATAGGGTCAATGCAGCAGACACCACTGTGGCTATCTCCTTTCCATGGAGGAGTTGTCCCAGCTGTCCAAGAGCACTGGTGACATGTGACCTTTAGCAGTCAGCTCCTCTAAGAACTTGTCCTATTTACAAGGACCCACCTTGTCCAAAGTTCTGTCCCTTCATAGAAGCAACATCCACTGGTTGACTGATACCACAGTAAAACTTTTATCCATGGGCTCATTCAGAAAAGCTTGTAGGGCTCCACAGCTCACAAATCTGGCTTGAAGGTATTGTTTATTGCCCTCCCTGTTCCTGTTCCCTCCCTTCCACAGGCTTAGATCAAGGCTCCCTAATAATCACTGTGCATGGCTCAGATACCTTTTCCAGGAGAAAGTATGGCCCAGGATAGCCTGGGAGATCTTAAAATTCTTCATAGGTAAACTCAGTAGATTTTAAGTGACAAGTAGAAATTCAAGATGACCAGGGAGTTTCTGTTGGAAAGACAATTGGGTTTCTGCTGGGAAAGGTCATAAAGACTAGATCAGAAGATTACCCTGCTGGGTAATAGTGACCCACTGGAGTCTGACCAGAGATGGTGCAGGCAGGTGATTCAGATTACTTCTGGGAACAGAGTGTGTAATTTCATGGCAAAAGAAGGTAATTCGGGAGTCACTTTATCACTTTATCCCTCCAAACTTCCTCTGTGAAGTATAACAATATTGTTAGTGTGGAATATCTGGGAGTTTACAAAGCAAGGAAACACACACACACACACAGGCATGCACACATGCACGCGTGTGCATGCGTGCATACACACACACACACACACACACACACACACACATATCCAAGGACCTGCAAATGCAGAATTTAGGTGTGGACATAAATAAGTAGGGGTTAATAACCTGCAGCCTTTGTCCAAAGTCTATTAGTCTGTCTTTTGTAAATAAAGTTTTATTGTAACATAGCCCTATCCTTTCATTTAGATATTTCCTATAGTTCTCTTTTCTCTTCCTCTTCCTCCTCCTCTTTCTCCTCCTCCTCATCCTCTTTCTCCTGGATCTCTTCACTACACAGCTTGGACTTTCATGATCTTCTGTTTTCAGGTGTGTGCCACCATGGCTGGTCTCAGTGGCCGGCTCAATGCACCCATAGGGCAGGTCCGGTGTGGCATGTGGGGCCAGGAATGGAACCCCAGTCCCTGTACTTGTCTAAGCAGGCACTTAATTCATTAAACTATCTCACCAGCCTACCTATAGTTATTTTCAAGAAACAAAGGCAGAGAGGAAGAGGGTTATGAAAGAGATCATTTGGGCCTCCCCTCAAGCCTAAAACATCTATCCTCCTAAACTTCATATGGAAAGTTTGCCATTGCTGATCTTGAATATCACAATAAATGTGGCCAATATAAAGAACAGGACAGTAGTAAAATCTATGAGAATCAGTAACTACTTGGGCCAAGGAAGACAACTGTCCAAGAGAAAGGACCAATAACCCTCAGATTTCTGGCTGAGATTCCAGTGAAAATGGTGGTGTCTTTGACTGCACTGAAGGAATTAGAAAGAATCCTTTGGTTTCATTTTGGACAATTTGAATTTCAAGTGCTGTCAAAAAAGGTTCAGCAAGGGACTGAAAATGCAAATCTGATACCGTGGCAAAAGTTAATGATGAAGTTTTGATTTTTGAAGCAGTGAAAAATCCTGAAAAAGTTAAAGAAACTTGGGAATGGTGTGGGCAGTACCGTGCAGTTTTTATATTAACCCACTTCTAAATGGGTCAAGTTCTCTTACAGAATTATTCATGAACTTAATGCTTAAAGTTGAAGGAGTAAGGAAGGCTTTGTTGACTAGTATCATGTTAAGCAGAAAATGAGATAAAAGCTGTAAAGTTTATTGTTTCTACAGAGGAAGTGGTTTAGGATCTGGCAAAGAATCCTGCAAAAGGAGGCATTTGACCAGGTTGCTGACCACAGCGCAATCTCTGAAAGCCAGTAGTCAATAGGCCTACACCAGATGTCCCAAGTGATGTGGATCTTCTGAGACATTAAATGGTTTTCTACAAATAAAAGAATTTGAAAGTTAAATACCCTTGGAGAAAATCAGACTCAGAAACTTAAAGCTTTTTAATATAGAAATTCTCAGTGACTTTGATATGTTAATAAGTACTATGAATCCCCAAGAAATAAACAGAGTAAGTAGATAAGTAAACTGAAACTTAAAGCAGTAACTGGACAAGGGTTAAACAGCTATTATGAAGCATAGCTGGCAGCCAAACTCAGAGGCTGTGCTTCAGAGCTCTCAGCAATTGCAGGCTCCTAAGGCTGATGATAAGGGGTGATGATATTTTGTGCTAGAATCTGTCATTATTGACAAACACCCCCTTGGTACTTAATGTCCCTTGAGAAGCTATAGTCATTCTCAGTCCAGTGTATCAGTCACCTGGTTCAAAATGATACTGTGTCAGTTGCCAAAAACTCAGCTGTTGCCAATAATAAGCACTTATGCTGTTGAGCACATCTGCATATTGGCTGGTGCAGCTTTGCTGATCACATTTGGGTCTGGGTCCAGGCTGCAAGTTCATGTCAGGTTTGCTCTTTTCTTCCTGAGGCCAATGGCCAGCACTGGCAGAGTCCTCAGATGGTGGAAACAAGATGCCTGCATGTGCATCACACCTGGTAATATCCATTGACCAAAGGAAGCCTCATGTCTGTCCCCAGGCCCAGGAGGGCACAGATGTCCACTCTACTTCTACTTAGAAGAATTACACTGTCACATGGCAAAGCTTATGTCATGCATGGGGAAGGGGGAAGAAGTGGAACCAATTATCCAATTGATCATGACCCATGTATAAAATTCAGTGTAGGAGTATGTAACAGAGATGTTAGTATGTTCTAAGTAAGTCACAGAACCTTGGCACTATAAATTCCAGTTCAGTCAGTGCAATGTGTGTCTTATAACTTCTTGTTAAGAAGCTGCCCAAGTGTGGGCTAGAGAAAGTAGATATTCTTACAATTACACTAAGAGTTTACTAAATAAATTAGTAAATAGCTGACAAGTTTCCTTAATTCCCTTAGGTCCAAACATCAGAGTGTTTACTCAGACCCTCTGTACTGGATCTCCGGCTGCGACACTCTGGGTCTGTTATTCTACTGTCCCTGCCAGGCCAGCGGGCTGAAAGCAAAGCCAAAAATCACAGGAGTCTGGGAATGGCCAGCCTGAGAGGGCACGCGGATCCTGAGCCTATGCAGATGGTCTGGGGTAAAAGTCCAGGAAATAGTTCACCAAAAAGCATTATAAGATTTTCAAAAGGCATTTGAAATTTTACTCTATAGTGGATAGATCAATTTATAAAGCCACTAGTAAGCCAGGAAAGTTCTTGGGGAACCAATTTCATCAATACTGCATGTTAGCAGTTTCTTAACAAGCAAGCCACCATAAAACAAAGTCCCTTATTATATTTTAATTTGTTCTTCCCTGATAATTGATGGCACTGAGTTTGTTTTCCCAGTGTAATTCAATATATATGTTTACGCTTCAATGAAATACTTATTTCTTTTGTCTACTTTCATATTCTACTAGTTTCTTATTGATTTATAATAGTGCATTTTAAACATTAAAACTACTGTCTTACTAATTGTGTAAGTGCAAATATCTTACCCATTGTAAGCAATTTTCATTTCTTTCATGATGATTTTTGATAAATACAAAGTCCCAGCTTTGAGACAGTCAAGTATATCAAATTTGCTTTGTTTTATTATTGTTATTGTTAATACTATTATTATTGGTTTTTTTCTATTTTAGGGAAGGGTCTACAGGGCATGGTGTTCAGGGTCTCAGTACTAGATTGGACTCAGTGATCTGCCTGTTTACAGCCTCCCAAGAGCTGGGATTACAGGTGCATGCCACCACGCCCAGTCTTATTATTAGTCTTTTGAGACAGAGTCTTGCTATGTATTTCAGGCTGGCCTTCAACTTGCTGTGTAGTCAAGTCTGGCTTTAATCTCTTGGCAATTCTCCTGTCTCTATCTCCCAAGTACTGAGATTATGACATGAGCCACCATGTGGCTTTAACCTAGCTTTAACCTCTTTATAGGCTCTATTCTTTCCTCTAGATTAATGAGAATGTTCTTTTTATTTATGCCAAAGACTCTTGGAATTTTTACTTTGTGTATTAATTGTTGCTCCCCTGGGGTTTTTCCCTTATAGTGTGAGGTAAGTGTCCAGTTTGATTTTTCCTATGTGGATAGCCCATTATCTTAACATACGTAAGGGTAGTAAAAGGCCCACCCACCTACCTCCTTTGTCATCTGCACCAAAATCTCTTCCAGATATCAAGTGATATCACATAGGACAATATTATTGGACCCTCTGCTCTGTTAGATTGATGAATATGTTTCCTTTCCATCAAAACTCTACCATCTCAATTATTCTAACTTTATAGTAAGTCTTGGTTCCCCTGTCACTGGGCTCCAACTAGATTTTAAGTGAAGACATATGGGGCAAACACTTCAATTAAGTGAATAGGAGAAAAGATTTTAAGGGTTTTGAGCTATTGTTTACTGTTTGTGATTAAGACTTTTCTCAATGGTATCAAAGGACAGGCATGTCAGTTATACATACATATATATATATATATATATATATATATATATATATATATATATATATATATATATATATGTATGTATATTCCATTATCAGGTAATGGAACTATTACCTTAAACATAAATAATTCAGACTTCCCAGTGATTCAATTGCAATTTTGGCAAAATTCAACTTTTGTTTTTGCTTCAGGACATCAGTTGAGGCGTCCAACAAAAGCAATGGATACATGAGAAAATAAAGCCGCATCTCAGTGCTACTTGTGTGCCTGTGCTGAGTCAGCTCCTTGGCAGACACGCCTGTGCATCTCGTGTGTGTTATCTGTTACAGCTTTGTATACATCTTCGTGTATACAAAGCTGTAACAAGGCACCTGGATAAACTCGAAGCTTTCTCTGGGCATCATAGCCACTCTGCTAGAGACTCTGGGCTCTCAATGGACCACTCATTTCACAACTCACTATGTATAAGCAGCACAAATCCCTTGTGCATTCTCCATGCAATGAATGTTGAATAAATTCTATTCAGTGGCCCATGGATGCCTCAGGCTATTTTGTAGGGCTTCCGCAGTGGAGATAGGCTCATATAAATCAAACAATCTTTTAAGTGTGGTGCCTAGGATGTATTATGTCATGTTTATGAATGGAGTTTTTTATTTTCTCTGAAGGTGCAGAAAGAGAGAATATATAGTACACACAAGACTCACAGCTGAGTGCAGTACATGATCCAGTGCATAAAAGTAGCCCTGGACACGGTAAATAGGATCCTACATAAATGGACATTTTACAGAGCTTTGAAAATTAGTTCTCAAAGAAATATGGAAGTTTCAGAGCATTTGCAACATGTATTTAAATGTCAGTTAGTGGAGAAAAAAAAAAAAAAAAAAGGTCAGATTTCAAAGAAAGAATCAATAGCTTCCTAAGGAGAAAATGAACAAAAACAAGAAAAACGAAGCACAGGCATGAGAGATCACGTAAGAAAAAGAAAACAGAATGGAAATCAATAATCCAGAAGTGGGAAAATGATAGGGGACAATTTCTCAGTAGCACTGGCTGGAGCAAGGAAGCAGTGTCTGTATGGGGTTCCCGGCATGCTCTAGAGTGGAACTGTGCCTCTGATTGTTGAGAAAATCCTGAAACAGAATATTAAGTTTTGCTATCACTGCAGGTGCAGAGCAGCTCACTCACTGTCCCTTCTCCTGTGCTGGGTGCCCACAGCCATCACTCTTCTTGGGACTCTTTGTGGACTCTCCCCTTTCTGTACCTTAAAGCCTCCTCTCATGGCATGCTCCTCTTTGTGCCCTGCAATCCAGGAAAACCTTTTCATTTGATAAGCTACCAGCACCACAAAATCTCCATTTAGGCTGCCACCGACCACGACGAATTAAAAAGAAGGTTTATCAGAAGAAAATAGGTATCATTTTTAAGCTTCATATCTGCATATACATCAAAATTCAAATGAGCACCAGAATGGGCAAATAATGGTGACTCTATAATCAACATTCTTCACCATCATTTATAATGCTCGTATTTTTAGAGTTTCAAGATTTACCGGAGAAGATTGCAAGATGCTCAAGTGAATAACTGACAGAAAACTTAGTTAGAGAATCTTGTATAAGTAGCTTGAATCAATCTGGGCATTCAAAAATGAAATGCTTTGGAAATCCTCAGAAAGCTTCACAGATACTTTCACCAGAGTTCTCCAAGATTCCTGCTGCTTGTCCCTCACCTGCATATTCCACTCACAGTGGCTGCTGGCCTGACCCCTCCTCACTCCTGACCAGCAGCGCCAGCCCTCTGGGCTCTGGTGTGTGCTCTCTCTCTCCCCCTTCCATGCCTTCTCCTGTCCTCCTTCCTCTCTCCTTCCAGCCCAGACTGCAGCATTTCTTTGCTTGCACAGTAAGCTCACGGAACCCTCTCAGGCACCATGAAGTCTCCTTTGCTTTTAGTCTGCAGAGTAGACATGGGTCAGGAAATCTAGCAGAATGAACAATAATATTTCTTAAATTGGGGAAGGATTAACACTTTGAGTAATTCCTTTTTGACATTTGTGTGCTTTTCAAGCCTTGTTGGGTCCTACAGGAGTGTTCTTGGCTCTCTGAGATACAACCACTTCTGAGCTCTCTGGTTATTATCAGAGATACTTCTTTTCAGGCATGTTAGAAGGTACAACTCTCTTGAAGCCAAAGGCCTCTCTGGGAATGAACTATTTGTTTTTAGAGCTACACTTCACAGGGCCCACCCTTCTCTGGGATTCAACTTCTGTGTTCCCTAGGAGTCTACCAGTTGTTTTGTGGTATGATTTGTCAGTGCAGGGAAAGCAATTTTTCACCTTAAGATGAAGACAGATTTTTTAAAAAGATTTTTCTACTAAATTTTTAAAAAGTTCTTTTTAATTTTGAGTTTGCTAAGAATCTTTATCTAGAGAATCTTTTTATCTTTCTTTTTCTTTTTCAGGGAAGGGCCTACAGGGTGTTCAGGGTCTCACTACTAGATCAGACTCATAGTGATTCTCCCATTTAAATCCTCTCAAATGCTGAGGTTACAGACGTATGCTATCACACATGTGCCCAGTCTCAATTGCTGTCTCAGGGCTCCCTGTGGGCAGGCTGGCACAGCAGGCCCAGGAATTAAAACTTTGGCCCCTGTACCTGCTTGCAAGTGCTTTAATCTGCTGAGTGATTTGGCCAGAATGTTTATCTAGAATAGTTTATTCTAATTGTCTTCCTGAAGCTGTTGGGATTATTTCAGGATATTCTCCTTTCTTTTAAGAGCATGATGAACTGCATGGATTTTCAAATATTGAACTAGCCTTGTATTCCTAGACAGAACTCATTATGGCTATGAAGGGTTATCCCTTTTGTATATTGCAAAATGTGAAAAGGCTAAATGTTCTAGGAAGAAGAGGCAATTGTAAAGGTAGAGTTTACAAGAAACCAGAAAATGCATGGAGACCACTGAAGAATAAACAGTCATTCCCTGGTATCTGTGATGGGTTGATTCTAGGCCATCTCCCCACACCAAAAATCTACGAATGTTGAGATCCCTTATAGAAAATTTGAATATTTACGTATAATCTACAAACACCTCATATTCTTTGAATCATCTCAAGATTACTTACAATACCTAGCAATGTAAATAATATGCTAATACTTGTTATCCTGTGTTCTTTAAGAAATATTGACAATAAAAATGTATATGTTCATGTAGAAGTACATGCTTATTGCATTTTTATAAATATTTTGATCCACATTCAGTTAAATCCATGAAAGCATGACCCATGTCCCATCCACAAAGGGTTGACTGCAAGAAAATCTGGTCCCTGTTATTCTTGCTTAATTGGGGGAGCCCAGGTTCATTTCCCTGGAGAAATGAATAGATAACTTGATCTACTATCTTCTCTGGTTGATAGATAGACTAAGGAGAAAACTTACTGAAGGAGCCCTTAGCTCTCCCATGGTTTAGCTACCAGGGGCATATAGGTTCATATGACAAAGACAGCACTGGAAAATATAGAGCACTGGAAGTTAAACCTTAGGGAATATTCGCTCCTCTATTTCCTCTGGCACTTGCCCAACATGTATGTGGGAAGTGCCTGCCTAAGAGACGAAAGTTTGCGTAAGTGTAAAGTTCACAAAAACTTTGTCAAAAGCTGGAAAGGCTTTCAGATGAGGTGCAATTCTCCTGTCACTGAGCCCCCACATGGGTGTGTTGCACATCTGCAGAAGGAGGTCAGGCAGGAAAGTTTTATGGCCTCTAAGGGAGAGGATGAATTAATCTCTTCATGTAGTTTATGTATCTTGTTTTCTGTTTTTCTCTGTATATTCACCCTACTTCTTTAATTCTTTCTTTCTTTCTTTCTTTCTTTCTTTCTTCCTTCCTTCCTTTCTTTCTTTCTCCTTTCTTTTCCTTCCTTCTTGATGAATGGCTCTTGAAAAATGATTCACTAGATTTCTTGTTGACCGAAATTTTATTAGAATTGCAAACCAGGCCCACCTTGGCTCATGGCACATTCAGGACAAACCTAATTTCTCCTTGGATGGCATTAGTAATCTGACAGTTCAGTATGCCAGCAGTCTTCTGAGGTCTACAACCCCTCCTCTAGACCCCAGGCTGACGTGGTTCAAATTATTATGTGGCCAGGTGTCTTATATTTCCATTTCCCTGATTGGGCAGTTTTCTTCCCTCTGTATGCATCCTGAGAACTGTGGAAAATATATTTGATATCACCTAGCTGGTTAGTTTATTAAATTCTCAGTGCTTACTTTAGATTCGCTAAAGAAAAATACCAACATTCCTTGCTGCATTGCAAGCTATTCCAAATTACAGTATATTGGTTATGCAAATGAAGTTTACAGTGGAAAATATTCTAATTGGAGAACATAAAGCATGACAAGAAAACACTTTATCTGTGTTATTGTTATTCTAATTCATTCATTGATTCTTAGTTTGTTATTCATGAGTGCATGAGTAGCTGCCACCTCCATATCTGTCTCTACTCTGAAACTGATCCT
Organism: Ctenomys sociabilis; assembly: GCA_004027165.1. Taxonomy (NCBI): domain Eukaryota; kingdom Metazoa; phylum Chordata; class Mammalia; order Rodentia; family Ctenomyidae; genus Ctenomys; species Ctenomys sociabilis. Next base: position 118,651 of record PVKA01000301.1, on the reverse strand, counting down.
GAGAAGCTCCATATATCTTCCCAAAAGCATGCATAACATCAGTTTGAATTAGATGGTAAGCTAGGGTAATAAAAGCTGAGCTGTCGTAACAAAAAGACACCCCCCCTCACCCCAACCAAATGCTATGGTTTGAAAATGGTTTACTTGTATTCTGCCTTTATATGAAAGGTAGTGAGAAATCTCTGCTTCACAAAACCATTGAGAACATGCTCATTTCAATATGACTCACCTATTACAAGTGAACAACAATCTCTTAAAGGAAGTGAGAAAGAGCTAAGCTACATAACTTTTGAAAAAAAAAATTTTGTCTAGAGCTTGTAAAATTAAAGATAAACAGAAGTCTATGCAAATAGTACACTCAAGCTAGTAACTTGTTTCTCAAGGGGTTATATTTCAGCAAGTTCAAAACCTGTGTATGTGTATATGAGAACTGACTAAATAGGAAAATACAGTATAGATAATGAAAAGCAGATTTTTTCACTATTATAAATAGAAGAAAGAAACAAAGGATTTAAAAAGTTAAAATGAGCCCTGTGGTACAGACTGGGATCTCAAGTTTTAGTATGAATTTAAGTTTTTAGGGTATAAGCATAAGATAGAAAAATATAATGGATGTTTGTGAGTGTATAAAAAATATATAGATATATTTCCTATCTCATTTCATGAAAAAGCCTAGAAGTATGAAACCAGCCTAGTACTCAGATCTTGGTTTCTGATTACTTTTCTCCCCTTAAAGGATTCAGAGATACCTAAAGAAGTGGTTGATTTCACAGGTAGGTCATGGAAAAGACAGGTCAACCTCAAACATTTATAGTTTTAGAAATAGGAATTGCTGAGCAGTATGGGGTCTGTCAAAAAAGAGACAGGAATCAACTTAAAAGGATTCTCTGTTGACCAGAGTTGGAATGAACTGAGTGACTAAATAAATACTAATAGAATTGGATTATCACCTGTGGAATAAAACAAATATCCATGAATCAATAGTGTTATAAATAATGACTCTGTAAATACATTGGGGAGAAGGAACAGCTAATTCAATATAGAATAATTGCTATTAATACTGATAAAAATAGAAACCTACTATTAATCATACAACACAGGGATTTCTAGGCAAAAATTTGAGGAGGTAGATTATTTGTATAGTATTAAAGTATCTCCTTGAAGGTGTTGATGGGTTAGAATGGAGAAAAGAGTAGCCTCACTGTAAATATAGCTCGAAGACACCACACTAGTGACGTGGTCAATGACAATATCAATGGCAATAAATCATACTAGCATTACAAACTCCTCGATAGGATGTAGTGACAAGGGTAACTTACCCCCACTTGAAAAAATTTGCACCAAACAAGAAAATGTTAGACAAACTTAGACTGACAGTGAGTCTATAAAGAAGTGACCACTGCCTGGAAAATTTCAAACTTACAAGAAACATGAGAAGACTCTCAGTCCCATGACTGAGTCAAATCCAGGAGAGAGGAAAAAATGATGAGCCTGACCTGCAGATTTGTGAGCTATGCAAACACCTTGGGTTTTAAACCACTACATTCTAGGATAGTTTGGTCTGCAGAACCATTGTGGCAAGAGATAACTGGCAGAAGTATGGACAACTTTATGGCAATAAATTTGAAAATATAAATGAAGAAAATTATTGAAAAGAATTTTAAGAGCTGCTCTAAGAAAAAACAATAGAGCACTGGGTGGTCTAACTCCTGCCTGGCAAGCACAAGTAGTGGATTAAGTCCCTGGTGCCACATGCCGTTCTGGCCCTGGAACCCCACATGAGCCATGCCCGCTACTGAATCCAAGTGTGGTAGCACACACCTGTAGTTCCAGTGCCGGGGAGACTGAGACAGGAGAACCACTGAGTCTGAGCTGCTAAGTGAGACCCTGTAACAAATAAATAAATAAATTTAAGAAAAGCTTTAGAAAAAGATGAAACAGTCACACTGCTTCTCCGCCATTTTGGCTAAGATCAAGTGTAATGTCCCACGGTTGCTAGTCAGTTTCCTCATTACTGCCACACAACATCTGATGCCCATTACTTGAAGAAGGAGAAACCCATTCCTGCTCAGAAACTTCAATCTGTGACACGTGGCCTGTCAGCTGAAGGCAGAAACAGTGTGGTATCGGGGCTTGCTGGGGAGGAAGGCGCCTCCTGCCCTGGAGGCGAGGCAGCATAGCCAGAAAATAGGAGAAATGCCCTTCTAGGGGGAGCCAGGGACCTGTCCCTAGCCAAGGCCCACCTCCTAACAGCACCCCTGCATAATCAGAATAGAGCCCTCATCATCCAGGCACCTTCCAACACATGAGGCTTTTATGGCCATTTCATTTCTTCTTTTGTTTTTTTTTTTCTTTTAAGCTTGTAAATTTGTTTTGTTTGGTGTGTGTGTGTGTGTGTGTGTGTGTGCAGGATCTCACTAAGCAGCTTGAGCTGGTAGAGAATCTCCCGTTTACAGCCTCCCAAGGGCTGGGACTACACTCAGTCTCAATTGCCTCTCCGCGTGCCCCAGGGGCAGGCCAGCCCAGCAAGCTCCTGCATCAAACCCTCTGCCCCTGGCCCCTACACCTGCTTGCAGGAGCTTTAATCTGCTGAGCTATTTGCTGGCCTTCAGAGTGTATCTTTAATACTGTATGAGTAGTCAAATATTCTTTGATATGCATCAATCATAAACTAAAAATTGATAAAGTGGACTTCATGACAACTAAAAACTTCAACCACGAATAAAGGAGAGAAAACGTGTGATTCAGAAAACCTATTTGTAATAGATGTTTAGGGATTGCAACCACCATGTGGGTTACAAGTCAGTGTAAAAGACAGATAACCCAGCACTTGGGATGACGAGGCTCGAGGACTGCTGTGAGCACACCAAAGGAAGCAAACAGCCAACAGAGCGAGGAGACAACCTGCAGAGTGGGCACCAGTTTTACCAGCTAAACCTCAGGGAGAGGATTAGTATCTAGAATATATAAAGAATTCAACAAGTTAGACCTCCCCAAATAAAAGACCCAATCAAAAAAAGCCGGACAACTGAAGTAAATAGGCGCTTCTCAAAACGAAGTACAAATGGCCAATAAATCATGAAAAATGTTCAACATCTCTGGTCATTAGATACATGCAGGTAAAAATGACACGGAGGTTCCATCTCACTCCAGAAAGAATGGCCATTGTCAAGAAACCCAATAATTACAAATGCTGACAAGGCTGCAAGTGAACAAGAAACCTTCTACGTTACTGGTGGGAAAGTAAACTGCCACAACCACTATGGAAATAAGTTTGGAGATTCCTTACAAAACTCAAACTAGAAATTCCACTTAATTCCCCTTCAGGTATCTCCCTGAAAGAGACACAGATGCCGTGCCACATGCCTGCCAATGACTACCACAGCACCACTCACCATGGGTAAACCTAGGAAGCACCCTATATGATCGACCATTAACAGATAAATGGATAAAGAAAATGTTGGGCTTATACATAGTGGAGCACTATTCTGCTATTAAGAGGGATAAACTGCAGTCATCTGTAGGAAAAATGGGTGCACCTTGAGATTATAAAGTTTAGTGAGACAAATCAACCTTGAATATCACATGATCTGTCTTATATGGAAAACACAAAGTAAAATAAACGAAAAAACAAAATAAAGACACAATAGAAATAGGGAGATAGATTGTTTAAAAAATTTATGTATTTGATACATGGTCTGACTATGCAGCCCAGGCTTGTAGTGATTCTTCTGTTTCAGCCTCCCCAGCACTGGGATTGCAGGTGTGTGCCACCATGCCTGGCCTTGGTGGCCAGCTAGGCATGCCTGGGGCAGGGCCAGTATAGCATGTGGTACTGGGGATTGAACCTGGGTCCTTGTGCTTGCTTAAGCAGGCACTTAGACCTATGAGCTATCTCTATGGCTGGGAGATAGATCTTCTGCAATAAGGAAGAGAACCAAGAGATGCAAAAATAATTAGCATGTGTTATGCATATGTACCAAGTCCCCAGACTGAATGTCAACTTTATGCACTCCAAATAGAAAAAAAAATTAAAACATGTTAAAAGAGAAAGATAATCAACACAAAAACTTGCACGGACTTTTGTGTAGGAAATTCACAAAAGAAAATATCTAAATGGCCATTAGGCCCTTGAAAAGGTGCTCAACATAATAATCCATGGGAAAAATACAAATTAAATGTACAACAAGATGATGCACACCTACTAGCTTTATTACAATAAGTTGATAATGCTTTGTGCTGGCAAGGATGTAGAACTCTTATATACTCTTGATGGAATATAAATTAGTACAGCCACTTAGGAAGCCCTTTGGTGGTGTCTATCAAATCTTACACAAGTGTGCATATGCAGACACACACACACAGAGTGTGTGACACAGCCCTTGCACTCCTAAGGTTATATCCAGCAGAAAAGTGTGTGTTTAACCATCCAGGAGAAATATGTACAACAAGTTTTAACTGTTCATTCCAGAAGTGGGAACAATCTAAATGTGTACCAACATTAGACCAGATAAATGTATTGGCTCATCTACAATGGAATGCTATGGAACGATAAAAAAGAATGAAGAATTGTCTTAAATACCGATATGGATGACTACTGCAGACATATTACTCAATAATGGAATCAGATGAAAAAACATATTGTTGTATGATACGATTTACAGGACCTCTGCAATAGGGTGATATGAGCCATGGTGCTAGAAATCAGCACCATGGTTACTTTTAACAGAGCTGTGACGATTAATGATGGGAATAGTTTGTACTTTGATATGGGTGGTAGTTATGTGGGTGTGTTTGCTTTGTTAAAATTCCATTGAGTTTGTTCACTGATTGGTATGTATATACTTCAAAAACTTTTGGCTCCTGGCTCTTACTGTATGATACTGGGGGTAGAACTCAGGGCCTGAGTAGGCTGTGCAGACACAACCCCTGAGCTATTCTGCAGCCATACACTTTTTTTTTAAAGAAAGCAAGTTGGCCCAGTACTACACATGTCTTGTTAATATCCTGATGGTATTTGTTTAGTAGATAAGGAGGATCTATTCCAATTAATGCTCTATTTCATGTCAATATTGTTCTGAACAGATGTGATTAACAAGACATGGTGTTTATATCCAGAGTAAAGCAAAGGAATTTTTTCTGGCAGAATCCATCTGGGCTTTGGAATACATATAATTCCAAATAACTTTATAAATATTATATAATTTACCATGGAGCTATTTCCTTTTAGCACATTAGTAGATTTCTATTTTCATTATTTCAAGAGGATTTGAAGTGGGGAGGGGCGATTTGAGATTTTTTTCAGTTCATCCATTTCTGAAAGGGCCTCTTTTTGGGCCATGGCCTCTTAGCCAAGCCAGATTCCACCACTGACAACTGGGAAAGCATATTTTTACTTCTTGCAGTTCTGGAGAGGGGTGGGCTGCTTTGCTGTGCCATGAAATGAGGAATAGTTAGAAGAGTCATACAATGAGTACAGTGATAATTGCATTTCATGAGATTAGAGGCTGAGTTCATTAATCCTCATGATTCTTCTAGGGTGTCATGTTGTGTTATTGGTGGCACTTGCGCACAAAGACGAATCAGCCAGTCGTAAGAAAGACCAAACAACTTTCCATTAATAGTCATGCTCCTCTGCAAGGACCCCTGTGTTGTTCCCCAGAGCCCTTCTTCGAGTTTCTGTGTTGGCTTCCCTTATGCAATATCCCTCCCTCATTAGTCCAGTATGGCTCCTGACAACCTCACCATGCTGCCCCCCAGCTCCCCAGAATCATAGATCAAAGCCACTTATTCTAAAGATTCTACATTATTGACACATTTATCCCCATGGCAAATTTGTTAATTATTACATTGCAAACTGTCTTATAAGAACTCACACATTAGGTGGCCCCTCCTAGAGGTACCTCCCAACTGAATGCCTCACTGTGGCACTTTCAATGGGAAGAAAATTCCCTAAAGTTAGGAAGCACAACCCCAGCTGAACAGATGGTAGTCTTAAAAGCCATGCCCCACTGAAAAGCTGCTCATTTACACTAAGCCTGCTCTTTTCTAAAGGGTCAGCGAGATAGCTCAGCAGGATGAGCCCGAGCTTTGGCAAGTGCAGAGACCAGGATTCCATCCCTGGTCCTTCATGCTGCCCCCAGCCCCCCCCCCCGGGGCATGCTGAGCCAGACATGATGGTGAACGACTGTAATCCCTGTGTTGGGAAGGCTGAAAACAGGAGGATCACTGTAAGTCCAAGCTGCATAGTAAGACCTTATGTCAAATACATAGATGAAATAAACATAATAAAGTATGGTGAAGGTGACAGTGACCAAGTGCTATATTTGAATCTATGTTGTTTTGAGGAAGATGCATGCATTTAGACTGAGGAGGAAAAGGCCTGATGTTCTTCCGTCCTGGGTCTCTGTTCACCAGCGTCCTTGCCTGATGAATTCAACTCCCCTTGGAGCTCCCCATCAGGTGGGTTTAATCTGTCAATGGTTCTGAAGATTTTGCTTAGGGCAAGCAACTTCAGGAACAGCCCTCACTAACAAATGCGGAGTCCCAGGGCAGAGGAACAGGATTGGAGCGAGGAAGACAGCAGTGAGGCCTGCTCCTCAGGGCCTAGTCGCTCCCCAGGGCAAAGCCTCCCTAGGAAAGGCTTCTGGGTTCCTCCTCACATCACAGGGCACCCCTTTGCTCTTCTGGCTTCAACATGGCTCTGCTAGTGGATCCCAGCTTAATCTATGTATCTCAAAGAAAACAAACAGAAGTGAGAAAAAAACCTGACTCAGGGCTGTTCTCAACTCTGAAGATACATTTCTGAGACACCAGACAATTTTTTTTAATTTTAATTTTTTAAATCTTTTAAAAATTTTTATTGAAAAACAAGTAGCAATAAGACAGTTTCAAAATAGGTTAGTAGGACAGTTGCAATAATTAATACATTGCATATTGCTGTCTTTGTAGTAATTATTCATAGTACTAGGTGCAGACATGATATCCTGTTCAAACTCTACTGTACAAATCTTTCTTCTCATTGAATTAAGAGAAAGTAGCTGCATATTTATCCTATTTTGTATATACAGATACAAAATAGTCCTTCATTTATATCTCCTTTCTTTGTTTAGTTTTGTCAGAGATGGGTATTCTATTGCCATTTAAATATTTCAGGCGTGTGAATTGAGCAAAATATTGCAATATAGTCCAGTAGTCCATAATAGTAGTGAGTTATCCGTAGGACTGGCAATCCAGACAATGTTGAATAGCTAGAAACTTTTGTTCCATTCAAGCCCAAACCCAAAACTTCCTTTGGTGTAGTGTACATGTCATTTTCGTTGCTTAAGGAACTTAATGTTTCACTCCCATTCTAGAACATTTAACCAAATTAAAGTCTATGGAGCAAAACACCCTTTATCTGCTATCCTTCCCTTTCCTTTTCCATCCCTATCTCCTTCCCCAAAGCAACCATCCCCATTACTTCACTATATTCCTCACCCTCTACATCTGCAGATTCAAGCAACTGTATATTCAAAATATGGTCTGTAAAGTTCCTGAAAGGTTCTAACAGCAAACTTGAACATGTTGTGTGCTGATTGCTACACTAAATCTATGTAAATGAAGTGATGTGTAGACAATGTGTTAGGAATGAAAAGCAATCTAGAGATAATTTTAAAGTAAATGAGAGGATATGCATAGATTATATAAGAATATTGTGCTGTTTTTTTTTTTTTTTTTAATGATCATCCTTTTACCTGTGGGAGGAGGATACCCAAAGATACTATAAGAGATACAGGTATATAACCTTCCAATTTTCTTTCTCTCTTTTCACTCTTCTCTTGTTGCTGGGACAAATACCCAACACTCAAAATGAGAGAAGGAAGAGTTTATTTAGTTCAGTTACTGGAGGTTTTAAGATACTGGAGGAGAAGCTGGGGCACTGCCCTGTCCAGGAGGATCCTCTCCACTTCTGTCAGAAAACGCAGGCTAGCCAGCTGAACAGCTCATCCTCTCCAGGCCCCCTCCAAGCCACTTGTTGTTCCTGCAGCCACGCCTGCGCCATAACTTACATGAGGCTTTGGGGGACAACTAGACACAAACCATAACAATACTATAAGAGATATAAGTATATAGCCTTCCAGTTTTCTTGCTTTCCTTCTACTTCTCTCAAATTCCATATTGCTATTGGTGTACCCATATCAACTACTTTTCATTCTGCCATTCATATTTAGTGGAATCGTACAACACATTTTTTAACAATATTTTAAAAAGCTTTCACTGATTTGCATTATTATTAATGACCTTTGTATAGACCAAAAGGATCACAGCCACTTTCTGATCTGCTACTCAAGGTGTTTCCAACAGTTTCAGGCTGAATTGTGTCCTAACCCAGTATTTGAGAATGTGGCCTTTTTGGATACAGTATCTTTTAAATAGATAACTAAGATTAAACAAGGTCATTGAGCTGAACGCTAATATAATATGACTGGTTCCCTGTAGGAAACCTCTTGAGGACACAGACACACCCAGAGGAAAGATGAAGTGAGGACAGAGTGCAGGCAGCCACTCGCAAGCACAAGAAAGAGCTCAGCAGGAAACACGTCAGCCCTGCAGGCCCCTTGGCCTTGGGTCTTCCAGACACATGAAGAAATCAGCTCCTGCTGACGAACTCACTCAGCCTGTGGAGTTTGCTGTGGAAGCTCTAGCGAGGCCGCACCCCACCATGCTGCACCTCCACAACCCACTTGCGCGGGTGAACTCTGGTGGGCAGGGGTGTGTACACATCTCTGTGTGCATGTGTATTTCACTAAGCTACATTGTTAGAAGAGAACTCTCAAGGGAAAGCCCATAAGAAGCTTTTATTTTGATGGATGTTGCTAAATTTGCTTTCCAAAAAGGCCTCATCATACCCACTTCTCCGTATTTGCCAGACCTTGACATATGAATTGTTTAAATTTTTACCAACAGTACACACAATTTGATATTTCATTGGTTTATTTACTAATGAAATAAGGCTGAGGATTCCTAAGTCTATTGGCCATTCAAAATGTTTCTGATGTGAACCTGCTCATTTTTTTTCCTGAATGTGTTATGCTGATGGTTTATTGATCGTTTCTAATTGATTAGTAGTCTGCTTTATAAACTTTGAACTGTTTCCCTGTTATGTGCTACATAACTTCTTTCCAACTTTGTTCCATTATTTCTAAATTTTAATTATTGACATCATAAATAATTTTTAAACTTTGTTTTATATCATGCTAACTAAATGAGGTCTTCTCTGTCTTAAAATTATAGTGAAAAAGTGAAATCTATTTTCTTCTGGGAGTTCTTTGGGTTTGTTTACAGGGTTAACATCTTAAATCACTACACATCTGTTATTCTTGTAACTTGAACTAGAAGCTTAACTTTATTGTTTCCTAAACCATGAAGCAATTACCCCAACATTACTTAATGTACAGACAAATTTTTCAACCAATCTATTTTATTTTTTTGTACCCAGAATCAAACTCAGGACCTTGCACTTTCCAGGCAGGTGCTTATACTGCTGGGTTATATCCCCGGCCCTCAACCCATCTTACATACTATCAATTAAAAGTTCCTAGATATACATGCATTCTTTCCATTTTGCACCTTTGATTTAGGCCTAAACAAATCTCCATTGATTTAGTTATGGCTTCTTTATGGCATATTAAGGGAAATTCTACTTTTCTAATTTTTCAAAAATTACTTATCAGATTCTTTAGAATATTTTTAGAATATTTTTCAACAATCTTTAGAATATTTTTCAACAAGCTTTAGAAACAAATCCTGGTGAGAATTTCACTGAAATTCACAGAAACTTTAGATTAATTTGGAAGCAGAATTGGCATTTTTACAATTGATTTTTCCTGTCCAGGAACATGACATATTTTTCCTTTCTTTAAAATTTTAATACATTTTGGTAAGATTTTACAGGTTCAGGAAAGTGAGAACTTAAGGACTGGACAATGAGGAGAGGGCAAAGAGAAAAGCTGAGAAACATGACAGGGGCAAGACCATTCATTTATACACACTAGATGGGTAAGTGATCCTGAGAAACATCAGGAGATTTTTTGAAAATAGCAGTTAAGTGGTAGGATTCTCATCCCAACTAACTATATATGCTGGTACCTGTGAACCAAGCAACTGCACTACATTTAACAAAGTGTAATAGAAGGGTCACGCTTCAATGTCATGCCTGTCATTCTGGTCTTCTAAATACGTGCTTTTTGTCATGACATACCAACTATCACTATACTGTCTTTCAAATAAAAATTTTTTAAAGGGTAATAAATGAAAAATAAGACAAAAAATGTCACAAGACAGTCCTGCTACAATGCTGTATATGCATAGATTTCTAAATGTCTATGTAAATATATGTGTTAATTCCTATTTTTTTTTTAAATTTCTTCTTCATATTCTGTACGGACTTAGAGTTTAATATCTCAATACTTGATGGAAAATGTATGTTCCATGTTATGCTTATGATGTCTGATATTTAGACTAATAGTGTGGGTAAATGGAACTGCATATGTTGCAGGGTAATAATAAGCTTCTCTTCTGGAAGGTTAACAACCTAAGTTTGCAGGTCAAAAATTAGAGAAAAGGAAAGGCTGTAAGGTCAGCCAACATTTTGACCCCAGCCTTTCAAGGTCAGTGAAGATTCAAAACATAGGAGATTTTGTACTGTAACATCATGTAACTCAGTTGTGCCCCAAATTTTCTGATCAAGCAAATTATGGAGCCACAGAGGAATGTGAACGATGATGTATAGTGTGCCTAAGGAGAGTCACATGGAGAGAATACTTTCTCTTAGGCTTCCACAGAGAGCAAATTGGTCAAACAATGGCCATGACTCATCTGTTTGGCTGACACTGACAAGGGATCTACAAAGTGTGGTACAGGGTTACAGGATAACCCTGAGGGTACCTGACTGACCTTATCTGATATAAAAGTTACATTTCTTGCATTAACTTGGTCTTAACCATTTAGCAGAAAAGTATAAAAATGGAGGTATATAAACTAAAGTCATATTAATATACTGAGCTGTTAATGGCTCAATTCAATAACTTCTGTGGATAACCTACTTCTATTGTGGACTGCTGATCTGTGTTGGATTGTTTATATATATATATATATATATATATATATATATTTTTTTTTTTTTTTTTTTTTTTTTTTTTTTAAAAGAACAAAAGATCAAAAAAAAAGAAAGCACTAAATCTGCTTAACTTTCAAAGAAGTCTGGGAAGTATGGTTACCCTTCTGTATCCATGGGGGATTGATCCAAGAATCCCTCAGATACTGAAATCTTACTTGCTCAAGACTCTTACATGAACCAGCGTAGTATCTGCATGTAACCTACCCATTTACTGTTATTTGAGTGTTTGTGATACCTAATAATTACATGCATATATCATGTCAAAAAAAAAGATTTTACAGGTTCTTCCTTGAAGATCTTTTACCTCTCAGTTTGATTTCTACCTACATGTTATTTCAAGTTTTAGTTGGTATATTGAATGGGATTTTTTGTTTTAATTCAGATTTTCTTTTCTTATAAGGATGTTAGTCATTCTGGGTTAGGGTTCATCCTAAACAATCAAACAAACAAAAACTCATTTTAACCTAATCATCCCTTCTGCATATAATTTCTTTCTGGTGTGCAGAGGTTAGGACTTAAGAATATACATATAGGAGAAAGGTAAGCGTGCATAATTCATTCCCTAACAAAAGTCCTCTCTGTGTGTGGTGAATGTTTTGATTGTCCCTCTTTCATTTATACTTTTGGTTTATTTTATCTTATTACACTAACAAACTGCAATATATATTGAATCATATTGTAATAATAGACTTTTCTCTTTATTCTACTTTTAATGAGTATATTTCTAATCCTTTACTTTTCAGTAGGCTATTTGCTCTAGTTTTCTGATAAAGCTATCTACATAGCTTACTAAAGCATGAGGTTTTATGGGTTTTTTTTTTCTTTTATTGTTACTATTCTGTTTGGTAAACCTAAAACTTGCTCCTAAATGATTTTGACTTTAATCTTCACTACTCCATTTCCATTTCCATTTCAATTAAGCTTTAAAAAACTTTCAAACACCAATGAAAGACACATGGAAGATAGACTTGGGGAAATAGTAAAGTGTATTTTAGTTGTATTTTTTTTTTCAGTTTTACCCTCAATAAATAAGTATATTTTGGAAAGACATAAAGAATTTATTCCAGGGCTGGCAAGATACCTCGGCAGATTACGCACCTGCTTGGGCAAGCGCAGGGACCAGGGTTGGATCCCCAGCACCACATGCTGTGTCGGCCCCATCCCTGGGCACTCTGAGCTGGCCATGAACACTGGACATGGTGGTGCGCACCTGTAATCTCACCGCAAGGGAGGCTGCAAACAGGAGGATCACTACAGGTTTGAACTGTGTAATGAGACCCTGTACCAAATACACAAATTAAAAAAAAAAGAATTTATGCCAAAGACATGTTTCAAATAGTATTTTTAAAATTTAGTTTAATTTTAAAGAGTAAAAACAAAAACAACAACAAAGACAGAACACAATAACATACAGTAATACATATCATACATATTTTCAAAACAAGAATAGTAAATTAAAGGCTGGCCAAATAGCTCAGGTTCAATCCTGGGGTTCAATCCCTAGGCCTGCTGTGCTGGCCTTACCTCAGGGCATGCTGAGACAGCAGTTGAGACTGGGTGAATGTGCCTGTAATCCCAGCACTTGGGAGGCTGTAAACAGGAGAATCACTATGAGTCCAATCTAGTAGTGAGACCCTGAGCACCGTGCAGACCCTTTCCTAAAAAATACAGAAAAGGAAAAGAATAGTAAATGAATAATGGCTGTTATACTAAGTATTTTATCATGAAATCTGTTGCTCAGATTAACAGATAAAGATATGCAAGATTGGAAAAAATGATTGAATATTAATGTTTGCTTTCAATGAGCCTCAATACTTTTTTCTTGACCTTTTCACTTGATTATTTTAAAATTTATTTTAAAGAGAGTATAATAATAATTGGTAAGACATTAGAAATGTACACAGAAGATCACGGTGAGAGGTATTCAAATGTGGTTTTTGTGCTGCACATTGCTGCCTTTGGTGTAGTTGTTCAGATTGCAGACGTTAGCACTTAGAGTTAGGCAAAGTAAACATTTTAAACATTAACTGTGGTTTTCAAAAACTGATGGAAATTAATGATATAGTCATCTCCACTGTCCTGTATAGAAATAGTATTTTATATAACCTGAAAGCTAAACAATAGCATTGCAAAAAAAAAATGAGGATTTGGACCTCCAATGTTCATTAAGATATGAAAGAGAAAACACCCTGATATATAACCTCCACCCTGCGCTCGTGTCAGCAGCCCATATCCACACCCCACTTCAGCCTACACGCAGTGTCTCATGGCATCTTTAAAGGGAACACAGAGAACCCCACATTTAGCTACATGATTGCCGTTCATTACACAGAAGTGGGAAGGCGGGAACAGGGAAGGCTGCGGGGCACCTTGGGCGGACCCCCGGAGCACCTGAGGAGGCTGAGTTTCCACTCCCGGAGCACCTTCCGGTCCGCGCCGCTCACGGTGCTGGGCCGCTGGCACCACGCCCAGCGTGAAGCCCTCACAGGACCGTGTGTGAACCGGCCTGCTGGTGCAGACTATCACGCATTCTCCTTCAGTTTTGGTTTTGCTTGTTGGCAGCGCCTGGGTAAGTCCCAACAGCCTTTAATTGCAAACACTTCTGGAGCCTCTTGGCAGTGCCAAACTAGTTGAAATGAGAGAAAAGCAAGTATATTTCTGTGATGAATAATATTAGGACCCAGGGGGCATTTAGAAGATGGAAAAAAGGAGTGGGTTAATTTTGAACCATTTTCAATTTCCATACCCGTCATTACCCACATTAGTGGATTTATTATGTTCTTTTTCTTTCCCTAATAAGAGCCTTGTAAAATTCAGCATATCATCAAGGAACCTAATAATTACTGTATTTAGGGGCAAATGTTAGATCTTAGACAGAGACCATTTATTATGTCCCATTCCCTAAAATTTGACTGAATGGCCATTCTTCTGCTTCCTCATTAATAATCATAATAAGTAAACTGCAAGGGGAGGAAAGAACTCAGCAAATCAAAACTTAGAAAACTGGAAAGGTCAGTGTAATAAAATATCCTGCCATTACTCACAGACTGTGTGAAATATTAGAATTATGATTCTTAATTTTCAGGACCAAAATTCTAACGGGATCAAAAAATAGCACCAAATGAATCTATTCAATTAATGGAGAAGCCCGGATAGAAATGCCCAAAATAAATATTTCCCTGAATCTGCCTTTTGTCAATTGAGGCCCCAAGCTGTAGACCTCCCTGAGGACTGCAGACCACAAAACACAAGCTTCAATGCCCGGCAATGGCAAGTGTTTGCTAACCTCTTGTCCTTTCAGCCCTGTAGAGCAACCAGAAAAACATTTTGTGATGAAGTTGCATTTGATTGACTATGCTCTTGGCAATGGTGTCAACAACCCCATCCTAGATCTTAGCTGCAGACACAACTACATCCCAAAGACTTATTTTTTACCTTCCTTCCTCCTTCCCTCCCTCCTTCCCTCCCTCCCTCCCTTCCTTCCTTCCATTTTTCTTTTCTTTTCCTGAAAGCTCTTTTGTTTGTTTGAATTGCACTTAAAGATTTTGCTGTTGATTTTCCAAAAAGTACATTATTCCCTCACCAAACTCATCTATGCAATACAATTGCATGTCGAGGAAGTCTTTTTGAGCTACCAAATAATTTTTGCTCAACCATCGTTTGGTTTTACATCTGAAAAATGTCTTCTTTACAGATAAACATGAATATCTGCCATGGAAGGTGCTGCATTTAATTTTTTTTCCTGCCATTCTATTTTCTTACCCCTAAGTAAAGCCAATGGCTTTGTTCCTATTGTAGTTTTCTTTCCTCCTGCTAAAACCTGGATATTTTGAAAGAATGTTTAGAGACACTTTCTTTAAGTATGCCCTAAGGCTAAAGCAACAAGCACTAACTCTGTTTTTGAAAACTTGGAACAGTTGGAAACTTTTGAACAAGCACTTAGTGCCAATGCTGTCCTTGATCTTCTCTTTGCAGTACATGGGGCTTACACTCCCTGAGCCAGAGTGAGTCCCTGCAGACCTCTGCAGGAGAACACAGGAAGAATTTTCCTGTGTCTGCAGGGAGTGTTTTCCTGCCAGAATGCATAAACCATCTAGACTATCTCCCATGGAGTCAGCTGAGAGGGAGATAATCCATTGCCCTCCAGGCACTTGGCTGGAGTAGGAAGCACTGGGGAGCTCCACCTCCGATGATACTAATGAGTGGCTTTCAAAACTCTCACCAAAGCCAGATCCTGGAATATGGCTCATTTTCCCCACAGGTTTTACATTTCTCAGAAAGCAAGATAGGAGGGATAGAGAACCAGAATGTGAATCTTTAAGAAAAAACAAAAACAAATGAATGAATAAATATATTTTATTTACATAGCCTCCCTGAAGTGTTCCAGTAGCTAGATCAAGACAAACCTATGGTCCCAGACTCATAAACTCTTCCCACATTGACTAGATAAAACCAACTTCTCCAGTGACCCCTAGCTTTAACACTTCAAAGTGAAGCACACAATTATTTTTATTATCACCATGGCATTTGATGGCAATCCAGAGAAAGCCAATGAAAACCAGGTCTTAACTTAATGCCCTCATAGAAGAAGGATCCTGGAGGCCAAGGCTGAGCCCCAGCACATCATTAAGGGGAAGATGGAAGGGGAATGGAGACCTTAAGAGCTGACATTAAAAAATTGAAATCCATTTTGTAAAAGACAGACCTTGTGTATTTTTTAAAGCCTAGAGCCAGGGCAGCTAAAGGGCAATAAAAATCATATATGAGAATGTTATGGTGGTTACATTGTTCTAAGAGCCCTTGATCCAGGATTTGGTATATATCAATATAAATGCACAACTCTGCTCAGAGTACTGGAAATTTTCAAATTGTAAGAACTGGGAGAGGTGGCCAAATATCTGATAGAAAAATATGAAAGAGGTGCAGAAGCACACAGTTCACAGAAATGAGTACAAATGGAGTACAAGTATATGAAAGACACTTGGCTATAAGTAGGTCAGGAAAATCAAATTTAAAACAAAAAGAAAGTGCTCACTTGGTGATCTAGTCTGGTCATACTCAAGTTAAGTTGGGGCATAGGTACGTCTGCTCTGCAGCATAAGCTGCAGCTACATCAAGATATTTTGGATGTAAAGAGATTCAATCAATCTAGTAATACTGATCAGATTTTTAAAAAAATGTTTCTACCATTTGGCCCAGCAAATTCCAACTTCCAAGAGTTTAAAAATGGAGAAACATATATACATGCCCAAGGACAAGAAAGTTCACAGCAGCAAAATTTTAATAACAGAAAACAGTCCAAACATTTGAAGACCCACTACATTACATGTGGTGTGTCTACACATAAAAAAAGTTGGGGGAGAACACGTAGGAAATTATTCACAACCCTTACTTCTGGGGAATGCAAGCATCACATGCATCTCACCGCAAACCTTTTTGGAAAGTTTGAAATACCTAGCACAGATTTTTTTTAATCAAGAAAAAAGTACAAAACTTTGTCAGGTGATTATGTAGCTAGCATTGTGCAGGTTACTGTGGTTCTTGCATTTGAGTGGCTGGGGATGTGTAAGAGACATCCCGCAGACGGCTGAGATACGGAGGGTGTGCTGCTGTCTCAAAGGGGCAAGGAAAGACAAGCTCAGTCATGCATGTACTTGACTCCTGGAAAGTCTTTGCTAGCAGAAATTTTCCTAGACCTCAGTCTTAATCGATGCCATATGCATATAGAAATGACTTCCATGTTTTGAATTCTGCTTTATAGTAATAAGTGCATGGATTCAAAGTAAATGCTTTACCAGCTTTTGTTTCTCAATGAAAATATTCATTTCAGCAGACATTGTTACCAAAGAAATACTTTCTTTGTAGACAGTATTTCCCTGAGTTTCAACAAATATTTTCAAATGCTTGCTGCCTTTAATTATCAACAAGCAGCTCTATGAATGCCTGCTATATACTTAGCTTGAGAGTACACTGTATGAGCGTTAAAAGAGAAAGCATAACTAACAGTGAAGAGACTGTGGTGTTTCCAACTTTCATTTTAAGTAAGCATTTCATGAAATGCTACAATAATGTTTTTCACTGCAAATATGGTGCCAGTGTTGTAGAAAGAAATGACTCATTTGTCCAAACATGGCCCTCTATTGTGTAGAACTGCATTGGGAGTATTAAAAATGAAATAAAAGTTTTCAAGAACCACAGCACCATCACAAAGCTGTGAATGGAGCATGGTACATCCCAATTTGTTCACAAAACCAACAGAAGGAAAATTGAGAAATTACTACGGGGAAATGATACAAGAGCATTAGGCATGTGTAGGGCTTCCAGAAGTTCTTGGCTTCGTGTAAAGGTGCCCAGAGAAGCCAACTCTGGAGAGCACAGTTACATGGCTTCAGATCTTGTGGCTCGGAAGTAGGATTTCCAATCTATATCAAGAGTTACAGCTTTGCAGACAAAGTATGTTGAGTCTTATCTTAGACATTATCTCACCAAACCTCTTGACTTAGCAGGCCACTAATATTTACTGAGCTCTACTGTACTCCAGGAGGAAGTGAAAGCTGAGGTCCCTGGGAGGGAAGAGGTTTGTCCAGCATGGCACAGGGCCTAATAACTATCCACACAGGTAACAAGTGGCCCCTGGAAGCCAGAAGCCTGAAACAGTGCGCACCTGCTCCCCCAGGCTTTCTCGGCCCAGGAATCCAGACACAGCTGCTTTGCTTCAGGGCTTCCTCCTGAGGCTACAGCCAGGGTGTCTATTAGGCCTGGGTCTGCAGTGAAAGGTGGCCCAAGGCCGGGTTCTCTTCCAAGCTCATTTATTAGTTGTTGACGGAATTCATTACATCTCCTTTGTGGCTCCTCTCCCCATCCCTGGTTTTTATTTTCTCATTCTTAAATTCGATTTGTTTTTTTAAGAGAGAAAAAGGAGCTACCTCAAAACACGCCCCTTATCTGAAACTTTTCCTTATCAAGTTTTCCTGTTTTAGGCATACCCTGACCTGTGGTAACTGTGCGCCCGGGGCCACTATGTACCCCAGTGCCGCCTTTGATGTAGATGCTCACACGCTCTCCAACCTTGAGTAAGTATGTATTTTATGATCACTGTCTCACCTGGCTCCAGAGTAACACATGCCTTTCATTTAAAACGCTGGACAAATTCAGCCTGGGCCTTGTTCTGGACACATTTCATTTCATCTCCCTCTGAATTCACTGGTGAAATCTTTTTATATACCTTGTGGGTCATTTCCAAGAAGCCTTGGTACTAAAAGCCCACAGGTCTGTGCTAACCCTGCTTTGCTGAGGATTAAATTTTGCTCCACGGTGGGTAAAACTGGGGTTTCACAGGCTGGAAACAATGTCTTTGATGCTAAAATTCATTCCCATGATGGATTCTGAAACAACCTTCTGGAGGTGACATCTTAAAATTTTTTTTTACCAAAACTCCTTTTAACATATAGAACAATTATTTCATTTTATGGGCAGTCATTTAAACAGAGAAAGAAACCTGCTGCCACCAGGGCTACCCTGCACTTCGCTGGGTCATGAGTTCCCTGCAAGCTGCCCTGGACAGCCAAACAGGAAGAAAAGTGGCCACTTCCACAGCTGTTGGAAGGAGCCCAGATGCAGTTTGCAGAGATAAAATATTTGGGGTTGGGTTGCATTTTCTTTTACTTGTATCTCACTGTTTTGTTTTCATGTGATGATTCATCAGTCCTTTAGATTATCCTTATCATGGTATTCTACAAAGGGGACAGATTTTGGTTTAAATAATTATAGAAATACTAACTAGAAACATCTC
This sequence comes from Ctenomys sociabilis, assembly GCA_004027165.1. Classification (NCBI taxonomy): domain Eukaryota; kingdom Metazoa; phylum Chordata; class Mammalia; order Rodentia; family Ctenomyidae; genus Ctenomys; species Ctenomys sociabilis. Next base: position 99,698 of record PVKA01000301.1, on the reverse strand, counting down.
CCTTCTTGGTCAGAACAGTGAGAAAAACAGTGATAACATTTCGATACATGGAAGAGGGTATATAGTCCTAACATCGTGTTTTCTGACAGCATCCAGGTGTTCCTTTCTTTTATCATGTCAGGGAATTTGAAAGATTCTTCTCACCTCATGTAGTGGTTGATACTGTGTGTCATCTTGGCTGGATCCTCGGGGTGATTCCGCACCCTGGGGTGAGAGGACCCTTTCTAGAGTGACTCAGCGCCTAGAGGATACATAAAGGATTCTGAGGAAGGCTGGTTTGTTCCACTTCCTTAGATGAACTTAGGTCTTCATAGCCAGCTTGGACGCTGTCTCCTGGCTTCCAGCACAGACTCTTCAGCTTCTGCCTCAGATCCCTCAGCTTTCCGCTGCACATTCTTCAGCCTTCCATGCCTTGGAAGACCCAGGGGCCAGCTGACACAGACTTGCCCAAAACACTGTGATGAGCTCCTGGCTTTGAACTGAATCCTTCAGTCTTCGGTGTGCAGACGCCCTCTGCATGCTTCCTTATCCAACTCTGTGTCTGACCATCATAAACCAATCATGTAATTTCTTATACATTTGTACATCTTGTTTTATATTGTTCCTTGTATTATATCTGTACCTCTGAACCCTGACTGATTCACCCCAAGTACAGGATCTTCCTTATTCTTGGCCAAAAATTAATCCGTTAGCCATGTACTGGCCACAGCAGAGGCCTGAATAATGACGGTTTTAAAGGCTTTATAAACAAGCATATCTGGTGCTGATATATTAACTTGACCATTCCAACCAGTGAAAGAAGTAAAGCAGGTACATTCTGGTTAAGAACAAGCACTTCACTACGACCGCGCCAGTGCACACTGGGCCAAAGTCAATGAAAAGCAGTTACTTAGGAGGAGAGGAGAGTCGTGCCAGGACCTGTGGTTTCTACAGGCTCATTTGTTTTGTGACTATTCTTAGAGTAATATAAAAAAAATAAACAGGGCATGTCCTGGAAGCATGAGAGTTTGACTTGTAAGGAATCCCAGAGATGAGTTTATTGTAATCACCTCATTGTCCAGATTGAGTAAACTAAGATCATGAGTTTTGGCTCACAGAAGGCCATAGAGCTGGTGGAAGATGCTGGCTTACAAAGGAGACCATGATAGACATGGGGGGAGATCATATTAATTAGTTTACAGAGAATCCAAGGTACAAGCTTTGCCAAGCCGTACATTGTACAACTTCGATGTTTATCACTATTTGTTGTAGCTTAAATATGAAGTTTCATCCAGGGATTCACATACTGACAACGGGTCTCCAAAGCAAGAATGTTTAAAAATGGTACCTATTTGGAAGAAGTGGTCAGTGGGCACAAATTTAGTGCATGTCCAGGAGCTGTTAAAGTCCTAACAGTTGTAGCATTGTTGAGAAGCAAGTCCAAAGTCTCCTCTCAGATTCAAGCAAAATTGTTTTTTTTTTTTTTTTTTTTTTTTTGTCTTTTTGAGACAGGGTCCCACTATGCAGTTCAGGCTGGCCTTAAGCTCACTTTGTAGCTCAGGCCGGTCTCGAACTCACAACAATCCTCCTGCCTCAGCCTCCCGAGTGCTGGGATTACAGTCATGCGCCACCATGCCTGGCTACAAGCAAAATTCTTAATTGCAAGCCTTTGTACAAATGAAAAGAATTGTAAACAGTTCTAATATTCAAGGGCACAAGATAGACATTTCCATTCTAGAAGTTACAAACAGAAGGACAACAAGGAATGGGAACAAGGCAAGACTGCAATCCAGAAGGGTAAGCATGAAATCCCACAGTTTCACTAATAGCATCCTTGGCATTCTGTGTTAAGTTGTGAATTTCAAAGGACTGAGTGGGTCTGCTCCCTCCTTGCATTTTCCCCCAAACAATCCACATTTCCGGCTTCTCCAGACTTCTGGGTTCCCTACTTGTTGTAGCCAAGGTTTACGGACTAGATTTAATGTAGCACTCATAGCTGATAAGTTTATTCTATAATATGCACCCAAATAGTCAAATATAAAACAAAACAGGAGATCTGCTCACACAGTAGAGATTCAAAGAAGCTGTAGGTCTGGATCCCATAACAATGTCTCATCAAATCTGTATCAAGGATATGTATGGGAAGGTCCAAAGGTCAGTAATGGAAGCCAGAAAGTCTGTACCAGCGGGATGAAGATTCTGTGCCTGCAGGCTGGGGGATCTGCCCTGGAGCCGGAAACAGGTGCTCTGGGAGAGGACAAAAGCTACCCCGGAGAGAACTGCAGCCATCCTCAGTGAGAGTTAGAACTCCTCAGCTTACGAGGAACAACTTTGCTCATAACAGGAAAGCCGTAGGACAAGATTCTTCAGGAGAATCGACAGCACACCAGCTTCCCCTCCAGGTCTCTTTGTATGCTGTTGATGACAGTCCTCAGAAGGGGGCCGTCCGCACCCAGAACCATGCTGATTCCGGTCAGCGGCGTGTTACGAGCTGGCCCTCTGCTGATCCACCACAACAGTTCCCCTTTGGCTTCACACTGAGTTTCCCGCGCTGCCCTCTCAGGGGCACTGCCCGGCCTCCCAGGCAACGTGGAAGCCATTTTGACTGCACAGCTCTTGTATTCTGCATACACCTAAAACCAGCACCACATGGAAGACGGTAAGACTTGTTGCCAGCTGGAGCAGTAGCCAGGCTTTCTTCTATCTTGGCCGTAGGGAACCCATGCCTATGAACTAAATCTCAAAGGACGACATTCTTATTCTGCCACCATACTGAAACATGTTGCTATGCGGTTTTCTTCTCAAAGAAAAATCTTTCACCTTTGCAATGAGAGAGAGGTTGCAAAGGCTGGAGTCTTCTGAAATAATCAGCATTTTCTTGCTAGTTGTGTGTGTGTGTGTGTGTGTGTGTGTGTGTGTGTGTGTGACCAATTGCTTCTCTGTTCCATCTTTATAGGCAACAACTTTACTGGAGCTTCCTTTTGGGCCAAACTCAAAACATTTTAAATCATTCTTCTGGGCTGTTCATTCTTGGTTGTCAATATAAATTTGGCTAAAAGACCCCCCGCAAGACTGGGCGTGGTGATGCACTCCTGTAAGTCCAGAACTTGGGAGGCTGAAAACAGGAGAATCACTATGAGTCACATCTGTGTAGTGAGACCCTGTAGACCCTGTAATAAATACAAAAAAAAAATGTCTCCAACAGTAGGCATTCCACTGCTTCCACATTAGACTGCCTTGAAATTTCTTCTGCCAGATTAATTAGTCAATTACCCTTAATTTCAATCTTAGGCAGAGTCTCTGAACACAAGAAAAATGCAAACAAAGTTTCTACCACAAACATAAGGCCTATTATTTGGAGTACAATAACCAATGAAGTTGGTTCCCAGCTGCTTCCCAGCCTGGGCTTTACTGGCAGAATTTCTATCAGCATTCTGGTTACCTGAGATTGGACCAAAATCTCCTATGAAACACAGCCTCAGTTGTTCTAACTCTACCCTTTTTATTTTATTTTTTATTTTTAGGGAAGGGGCTACAGGATGTTCAGGGTCTCACTACTAGATCAAATTTATAGTGATCCACTTGTTTACAGCCTCCTAAGAGCTGGGATTACAGGTGTGTGCCACCATGCCCAGTCTCAATTGTCATCTCAGAGTACCCTGGGGATTGAACCCCTGGCCCCTGCATCTGCTTGCAGGATCTGCTAAGCTATTTGTCTGACCCTAGCTCTACTTTTTGAGCTAGCATCTCCCAAACTTTCCTAGCTCTTCCCTTTCCCCCAAGCCAGCTCCAAAGACTCCTAAGCCATAAGTCAGGTCCATCCATAGCAATGGCCCTACTCCCAACACCAAGTTCTGTCTTAGTTATTTTTCTCTCATTGCTAAGAAAAAAAAAGTTGGTACCAGAGAAGTGGGGTCTTTGGGGAGGCAGTGGCGGAATGATTTGGCTCGTGTTTACATGATCCCCAAAGCCTCATGTAACCACAGTGTGGCTTTTTAAAAGGTGGCTGGCTGGATCTACGGTGCGTAATGCTAGAATAGATTCTTGGCACAACGCTAGGATCAAGGGTGGTAGGATCAAGGGAGTGAGTGGCGCCTGCCCTCGGTAGCCTGGATAAGATGTAGGAGAGAAAGAACTGTGGTTGTCCTTGTTGCTTTGCTGCCTTGTACCCACCGTGAACTGTTCCTCCTCAGTGATGTCTGTCTGCCATTCCGCCCTGCCTTGGAGCCAGCTGACTGTGGACTGAAGCCTTCTATACACAGTGAGCTAAATAAATATTTTCCTCTTTAACCTTGTGTGTCAGGCATTTTGTCTCAGCTATGTGAGAACAGTAACTAAGAGAGTGAGGGGGTAACTTGGAAGCACGTAGCCTATTCCTATCCCTGTCTTTTCTCTGGCTTCTAGGCTCCACCTCTGTGTTTCTCAGCTGAGGTGATGTGAACAGCGTTGTACGCAGCCTTCCATCATGATATTTCCCCCTTACCTCAGACCTAGAGACAAACAAACAGAAACCCAGCCCATGATCTGAAGCCTCTGAAATCATGAAGCTAAAGCAATACTTTCCCTTTTAAATTGTCCGTATCAGACATTGTGCATCAGCAACCAAAATGTGACTGGTACTCTATTTTAAAATGTGGTTTTGGGACTAAGTGAACTGAGGTCCCAAATCAAGATGCAGAACCATTTTGGAGCAGGCAGATCTGAAGAAAGATACTACATGGATGTAGACCTGTGATGAGAAATCAAGCAGCATTTAAAACAATGTAGGGGAGGCCTTAGCCACTTGATTTGCATTATACAAGATGATCTGGAAGATATTAAGTTGGTAGAACATGGGTTGAATGAAACTATCCACACCAGAGGTAGTGTGTTTAGTTGACAACTCACAAACTTGTGTTAGAAGCTTGTGAACTGCATCCTCTTACTGCATTAGGCCTTCCTGAAGAATGAATCTGACTACCCAGAGGAAAAAAAAATAAAGAAAATAACACTCAAGAAACTGTGGTTTTGGAGAAGCATATGACTAATAGTAATTAATTCCATTGTAAAGAAAGGGATTCCCGTGCCCTGGCCATTGGTAATCTCAGAAAGAAACTCTCTTGATACTTTCACTGAAAGCATCTTCTTTCACAGAAAGAACTGAGAGTCTTAGGGCATAAAAACTAGGACTAGAGACTGAGGAGATAGCTCAGTGCCTGCCTGGCAAGCCCAAAGTCCTAAATTCAATCTTAGGTACTGCAAAACAACAACAACACAATCCAGGACTAATCGTGAATTTACTACCACAGTTAGGGAAAGTTTTCCACTAATTTATGAAGATCAAGAAGCTGAGCTGAAAACAGGACCAGTGAAACCCAGGCAGCTTGCTGGCATCTACCAAAGCAAAACAAAAAGTGGTGATAGGCTGTCTCACTCCCTTGTGCTCTCTTATTTTTCCATCTCTTGTTTCAGAGGCTGAGAGATTGAGCAAACCAATAGAAAAATAAAAGTTCCTAGTCAAAAGATAAGGTTCAGTAAAATGGTTAAGAACAAAAATGATGCTTTAGGACAACAACCTATAAGGTTAGGAATCTTAGAGGAATTAGAAAAGGACAACATGATAAAACCAATGAGGGACATTAGTTTCAGTGGCATTACAAGGTTTTAACCTATACCGCAAAGGATTGGCCATTTTCTGCTGCTGCAACTACCTGACCCTGAAAAATCTATAAAGAACAAAAGTTTATTCAGCTCATGATTTTGAAGTCTGGGCTGTCCAACGGCATGGTGCTACATCTAATCAGTGTCTGTTGAGGGCTTCGCCATAGCTTGGGCTTGGAATGTCCCACAGTGTCCCTGTGCAAACAGCTGCACCCTCAGCCCAAGCCCTGCTAGGAGATGACAGAGCCACTGTTGTAAGAGGCAGCACCCAGTGGAAGGAGGTTGTGTTTGTGGAAGAGACCTTGGGACCACAGCCACATCCAGTGGCTCTCACTTCCCAGCTACCACAAGATGAGTGCCTTCCACAGCCAGGTGCACCACAGTGCTGCTGACCACAGGCCCAAGAGCAATGTGGCAAACTGAGCATGGGCTGAAACCTCTCAGGTGGACCCAGCTGCTGTGTTCATGGCACAGCAGAGGACATCACAGGGCGGGTCTCAGCAAGCCTACTCAAGCGGGTCTCTTTCCCTTCTCTTACCAAGCCACCAGTGCCAGCACGCAGGCCCCAGCCTCACACCTTCATTGTACCTGAATCACCTCCAAAGGCTCCATCATCAAACACATCAACATATGAACTTGGAGGTTAAATCTCCAACACATGATTTTTGGGGACACATGAACTTTTGGGGACACATGTAAGGCACTGACACCAAAAACTCTGAGGAAAGAACGCTGGCAACTGCAACAGAGTTGGTGCTCATGATAAGGATGAGAAGATGCTGACTGATACTTGTAAACTCACCAGGTTTAATAGCTAAAATTATGTTGTTTTTATATATTTTAAAAGCAACATAAAACATTGAAAAGAAAGGAACCATACAACAATTTTAAATAGAAAACAGAAAGCTGGGCCAAAGTTATCAACTATAACAATAAATATGAATGTATTAGTTTACAAAAATGAAACCTTTTGAAAGACATTATTTTTGGGGCCAGGAAGATGGCTCAGTAGAATAAGTGCTTCGCTGGCAAGTGCAAGGGCCTGAGTTCAATCCCCAGTTCTGCCAAAAAAAAAAAAAAAGGACATTATTTGCAAAGTGGGTTTATAAAACTTAATTCAAGTTATATACTGCTAATGAGGGGTAGGTCTTAAAAGGTTTTAAGAAATTAAAGTATAAGCAATAAAATAAGTGCAGTAGCAGCGCAACATTAAGTAAAAAGGACCAGAAACCAAAGTAGAGAATGTAGCAACCCTGATACGCTTGCATGATTTATGTCAAAGGCAGCAACTGCAGTGTGGCAGTGGAAGTATAAACGCTCCAGGACATCGTTCTGGGTTAATTCCCCACCCCTTGTTCCACACTACACACAACAGAAGTTCCAGATGAATAATATGTCTAAATAAGGAAGACAGAGCAATAAAGTCACCGTAAAACAAGAGTTTAAGAAACTAGTTTCACAAGCTTGTATATGCAAAGATTTCTGAAGCTGGTTGCAAAGAAAGCACCAAGCCCCTGGGGAAAATGATTGACTATCTTTAAAATTAAGAACTTCTGTTCATTATAAGGCAGTGCAAAGGCAAAACACAGAGGTGGAAAAGATATTTGCAGTGTGCTTCTTTATGAGACTTATATGGAGAACACATGAAGAATTTCTACAGATTAAAGAGAAAAAGCAAGCGAAATGCAAAGCAAAATAGGAGCGCATTAAACAGGTACTTCATAGAAAAGAATATTCAGTTGGCAACTGAGCAAAATTAGTGTTAATATCATTATACAGCAGGAAAATTCAAAGTGAAATTACAAAGAGATACCACCACCTATGTACTAGAAGGGCTAAAAATATATATTAATAAAAAAGCTACACAAAGTGGGCCACTAAACCTCCAATCCAGTGCTGCGTGGAGTAAAATTTTATAGCTCCTCTAAAGCATTATGTGGTGCTACCTACACTACTAGGAAATAACAACACTAGAACAAAACATCAAATTATCCAACAATTCTGACTCAGTTTTTTAAAAAAAAAATATCACTTATTTTATTAGGTTCTTAGTAGGAAATTTAGAACACTAATTTATGAGGATAAATTCCATTTGTCAGAGCAAAGACGGATTGCAGATATCCCTGGAGTTCAGGAACAGCTTTGATTTTTGCTAAAATCTGCGAGTCCACCACTTTCTGATCCAGCTTGTGCTGCTCTAAAATCTGGTATCTCTCTTTCTTGCTGTTAAAGATCTCACCCTCTGGTGTCTGGATTTCAGCAGCTTCTTCTTCGAGCTAGTATCACTCCCGGCACCATCTTGATCTTCCTCCCTGGGTGTCACAGAGGCAAGAGAGTGGTCTTCTTGAAGCAGCTGGCCAGTGGCTTGCTACTTGTGACTGGGCCTCTTAGCCTTAATTGTGTTCCTCTATGAAGAACACACTAGAAATATGTCATTGCCACCTCTACAAAAATTGATATCAGCAAATGAAAATCTCCAAACACCTCACTGATTCAGTCTTATACCAAACCAACATATGTGCAAGCATGTGTGTGTGTGTATGTACATATGTGTATGTGTGTATAAAAAAGCTAAGCATAAGAATGAACATAACAGCACTATGCACTTGCTATAAACTTAAAAAACCCAGATGTACATTGCTAGCCAAATGGATAAATTGTGACGTAGTCAATAAAAATGGATTTCTCTTCAGTTCTGACTGTACTGTTTCTACATACACACATGTGAATGAATATCACGAGCTTACTGATGAAGGAAAGAAGTCAGAGAAAATAGTACAAGCCATATAATTTAATTTTTTACAAGGTATTTAACCAGGCAGAACTAATCCTTGGTGCTGGATGTCACATCCATGCTCACCTGGGTGTGGGGCTGTGTCTGGGAGGGGCGCGATGGCCCTTTCTGTCTGGGCTGACCATTTCCTTCTTCTGAACCTAGGCGCTGGCTACCTCGGGGCTCTCACTGCAGACAGCTGATGAACCACTGCAGTTTCCTTTTCGTGTGTGCCATCTTTGAAAAGCCCCACATATGACTCCATGAGGCTTTGGGGGCAACAGCTAAATACAAGTCACGGCAGTGTGTTACGCACCAGTAAGTTTTAATTTAAAACAATTATAGGCAGTCTTTTCAAATAAATGCAAGGTAACAATAAAGGGATAAAATGATAATATCAGAAAAGGCAATTTCATAGCCTGAAGAACTACACAAACCAAAGACTGTATTTTTTTTTTTTTTATTGACAACAGGTCAATCTACCTGAAGGGTAAACATTTGCAAACCTCTAATCCTCACCAGGAACTTTAGAATCAAATGATATTAAGCAATCTATTTGAAAGAGAAGATATTTACTCAAATCCTATTGTTGGGGTATATATTGAGTATAACCTCATAGTTGCCCAACTCTGAATGCAGACAGTAATTCTTGAGAGCAGAGGCAGAGCCAACCGGGGTAGGAGCCTCTGTTCTCTCACTCAGGTGAACGGCACTAATGCCACCTCCTTTGTCAGCAGTGCCGTAGCCAAGCGTGGCTCTGCTCTTCCTAAGATCAGCCCACAGCTTCACAGCAGGCGCAGTACACACTTATTCCAGAGGAGAAGTGACAATCTGTCCTCACTGCAGATGGTCTATGGGGGATGGCAGGTGATACAGCAGAGGCTCGTACATCATACAGACCAGATGGGATGAGCTGTCTGAGCTCCTGTCAGTACTGGTCACCCAAGGTGTTCCTGCCTTTGGTCCCCCTGTGCCCACAGGTAGGGTCTGTTGTTTTTCCTTACCACATGCTCCCAACTGAAAGTAACTGAGGGGAACCCCATCCCCAGCCCAGTCCTAAGAGGCTCCGGGCTCTTACTCCACCCGCCCATCACCCCGTCATGAAGCCGGAGGGGCTGACTCCTTTCCTGCCTTGCATGTAGGAAAACTTGCCTACATTTTTATGGGCACTTGGCCTAAACTTCTTGTGCTGCCTGGAAAAGGAAATCTGGAAGGTTCCACCCACCCACACAAATTCACAACTTTGTTTTCTTTCCTTTCAAGTCTCCTCCTGAGGCCAAGCCTTTGGAAAGATGAATGGTCCATTTATTGCCTTGGATTAGGACATCACAGTCTGCCATTGCGCAATGATTTTTATGTGTGAGCTTGGATGCTCAGTGGAGAATGCTGGAAAGGAGGGTAGAGGGGATGACACCGCCAGCCATGGGAATGAATGGCCCCGTTGGAAGACTGATTTAAAGGGATTGTGGAGACCTACCTGAGCACAGTGGGTCGTGGCTGGGGGAGAGCAGCCCTAGAGTAAACGTGCGGATGAGCGCACCCTGCATGCAGTAAATTAAAAGATATAAATTAATCAGCCAAGGCTGATCTCTCCAGCCAGAGGATACTTTGTAAACACAGGGAAGAGTCAGAGGAGATGCTAAAGGATGTTGCCAAGTGAAAAGGCAACATTGTTAGAAAAAATAAAATGGATGCAGGGTTGTGGGTGACCCTCAGTGGAAGAGCACGGTTTTCTGTGAGGGCCCAGGGTTCAATCCCACACTGCTCACTCTAAAAAAACAAAAAGAAACAGATACATTGTACTCCACACCCAGTTATCATTCTTTTTTTAATTTTTTTAAAGGAAACTATACTGAAAGATGTTATAGAAAAGTAAAATAAGTACAAAGATGCTTTTGGATAGTAGAGTTCAAATTACAAATATATGAGTTACTATTAATATAAACTAATTAGAAATTCATTGGCAAACATGATCAATATCTATTTTGCCTATTTAACATTTAAACAAGTATCTATCAGACTTTATTTTTTAATTTTTTTTAGTGGAATCAGGGATCTATCAGACATTATAACAAAACTTTAAAATGTTTTCAAAAATTATGTTGATCTATACAGTGCGTGTTTCATTCCAGATAGTTTCAAATTCTTGTCAATACTTCATCTTTTTTGATACTTCATTTTTATATTGTGTATTTTACTTCACACTAACTTTAGTTCCTATGTTACTTAGTTCTTATGCTATGTTATATACATGTTTTTATAGAATTTAGCAATATTATCATCTCAGCAAAGTATGCACACTTTGATAGAATGAGAAAACAAAATCTGATCAGTTTATGCAAAGAATTTCAATCCTGCTGGCCAGTAAACCTCATGTAAGTTTAGGCACCAATAGCAATTAATTTTTACCTCATTGAATCATTAAAGGAATTGTAACAGAACAGAAACATAATCCAAATTCTCTAATACTTTAAGTGGGGGAGGGGCAAATAGTACACGCAGGCACTTACACAGAAGTTAAGAGCCTGGTAGATCCAGGCCACTGAGCTCCCCCTGAGAGAGACCCATGGGAGACCCTCTCAAGAGGGGTGGCTAGCACAGGGCCGTGGGCTGCAGCAGCCAAAACAGGGAATCAGTACAAAAGGACAACAAAACCTTCTGGGAGCCTAGGAGATGGCTCAGTGGAATGAGCGTTTCCCTGGCAAATGCAAGGGCCTGAGTTCAATCCCTGGTTCTGCCAAAAAAAAAAACAAAAACAAAAACAAAAACAAAAAACATTTAATAAAACCTTCTGAGGAATTAAGGACTGATGACCCACCTTCCCTCCACGCCAGGGCAAAGGGATTCACCAGTTCACCAGGTCTGGACCCCACCTGCCTCTCACGTCCTCCCCTGTCCTCAGTGAGCATCTGATCTTTAACCTTAAATCAGTCAAGCAAGAAACCATTTTTTCTCGCCTTCGTAGCCATCAGCTGGGCGCGCTATCAACTGTTCATTTGTTCCTCGTCAACCACTAACTTCCGGAATTCATGCTGCTGCTTATTTGTTTTGATGGTTAGTAAACTTCAAACCACATTTATGCTTCACCTTTACCAAAAGACTTTCGGGACTTTATTCTCACTGAGCGCCTGTGTGAACCCCCTCACACCCAGCCCCGTTTTACACCCTGCTTCCTCTTCCCTACCCTCTCACCTATTCATCTCACATAGGACACTGTCTTCTCTTCAGAGTTCAAAAATCACCTTAAATTGTTGGACACAAAGGCCTCATGTTAATAAATAGCTCCATCGTGACAACAATTGCGGTATGCAAAATACTACTTCCTTTGCCATGTCAGCTTTGTAGAAAAGGACTTTAAAAAAACCCCAAGATCAACAATTACAAATAGTTGAAGGGCCGGTGAGATAGCTCAGTGTACTAAGCACAGGGTTGGGGGGTTTGAACCAGGCACCTCAGGCTGTGCCGGCCCCGCCTCCAGGAACACTAAGCCAGCCACAGAGACCAGTTGTGGCCCGCACACCTGTAATACCAGAGCTGGAGAGGCTGAAACAGTAGGATCACTACAAGTCTAAGCTGCCTTGTAAGACCCTATAGATCTTGCACTAAATATATCAAAAAGTAATGACGATAATAACAAATAGTTGAATGGAAACTTGGAAGGAGGATTACATATTTCTTGCTCTGTCTTCTAGGTTAAAGTCCTCAGCCGGTAATGAAGGCATCTCAGATCTCCAATCGCGTAAGCGCCTTCATTTCATTGGTTCAGGAGTGAGGTGAGTATCTAGGAATTAATATCAGTTCTACAACCCTACCAAAACTTTTACACTGGGCTATTTCAGACAGGCACTAGTGCTGCTAATATTTAAAGGCATATATTTTGAAGTAATAAACTATAGAGTGCATTTCTGTAAGTTGTTCACCATAGTTACAGGCTGTAGAGGGGCACACATTTGGTTTTCTTTGTTCATCTGTCTTATGATTTCCTTATTGTGAAAGAAATCAATGATCTTGTTAACTCTGCAGGGGGGAAGCTCTTCGCTGCTTTGCTCTCCTTGTCCCAACGCCCAGAAGACCCAGCGATGAGCAACGCCCCGTCCTCTGCTCTCTCGGGTTCCGTGTGCGGAAATGCGCACAGACGTGTGTGCACGTGGGTGGCTGCGGAGAGTGCCTCTGAGTAGAGTCTTCCAGTTTAAATAGGCCAAATGGGTACGACTCAGTTCACTTCAGCAACTAATGCCTTTTCAAGGTTTCCAAGTTCTTTTCACCCCTTTGACTTAAAGCTAGAGCAGAAGACAGGCCACTGGGGTCTGTCCCTTGGTTAATGTTGGTTGCTGTCATCATCTGAGCTCCAGCCCCATGTTCTGCACAGAATGCAATGCACCCCACCCCCAGGCTGGATTCACCTTTTCTCTCATCAGTGGCAGGAATGCCCTGAGCACAGAGGCGACCGCTGCATTTGCGTTCCTTATGGAGTAGGCCAGTTACGGAAGAAGATGATGGAAATCATGACCCGAGAGGTACAGACAAATGAGCTGAAGGAAGTGGTCAATAAACTGATTCCAGACAGCACTGGGAAAGACACAGAAAAGCCTTGCCAGTCTGCCTCCCCTCTTCATGATGTCTCCATCAGAACAGTAAAAATACTGAAGGAGCCCAGGCTTGAATTGGGAAAACTCATGGAGCTTCATGGTGAAGGTAGGGAGCTCTGGAAAGGCTGCTGGGGATGAGACTGGAGCTAAAGTTGAACGAGCTGATGGATATGAACCACCAGCCTAAGAGTCCATTTAAGATCCAGATTTTTAATAGTGATAAATAAAGTCCTATTTGTGATGGCTTGCTTCTGAAAAAAAAAAAAAAAAGTGTTACGTCTGTAAATTCCTGTTGTGCCCACCAGAGGGCGAGGACCACCCTGGAACTTCTAGTGCTCAGCCACTAGATCAAACCTGGTATTTTTGAAAATTCCATTTTAAGTTTCAGTGGCCATTATTGAACCTCTTTCCTAATTAAGAAATTCAACAACAGCGTTTCACACAGTGCACTGTTGAATAATCTCTAAGATGTGTTTGCCCCTGTCATTCATAACCTGCTTTAAAGTAATGCTCGGCTCTTGCTTGCCCCGAGGTCTTCCTAACCTGCACGTTCCCTCTCATGCCTTTCCATGATCAAAGGCACCGTGCGGGGCTAGCGCACCATCTCCAAGAGAGCTTCAGTATGAATTGCTTGACTGGCTCCAGTGCAGGCTAGCGGTCCTGGCAGAGTTTGCTCTAAAAAAATTCTTGCTTTTTGTTGAATGCATATTACGCCATGTGGTCTCCCCACATCCCATTACAATGCATTTTGTAGACTGTATACATTGTGTAAACTATTTCATTCAAGGGCTAAGGAAGAACTCGTGGGAAAATACATTTTTCTTACTTACCACCATAACAAAGGTTGACCTCACGCCCCTAGTCAGCTTTCTGTCATGTTCAAGAACTCAAAAATATATGTCCACGCCAAGGTACTTTCCCTAAGAAGTTGTCCACAAATTCAGCTTAAGGAGATTCTGCATCATTTAAGCAGATGGATACAGACAAGTACATTTTAATTTAAAGAGAAAGTAGGCTTTCTATCATTTATTTACAGGTATTGTGTAAACGTTAAAATTCAAAGCCGTTAGTGAGAGGTGATACGCATTCATACCACTTGGTGGCGCCATTTCATCGTCTAGAGAAGCATCTTGGCCTATTGTGGGATAACGGCACCCCTGAACACGAGGAAGACCAGCAACGTTTGAACGAGATGTTTTCCGTGTATTGCTCCAGTTAGAAAGAGTCTCACACTGAGCAAGAACTACCACAGCCTGTCTGAATAATAAAGAAACACCAGAATGCAAAGGAAGGAGTATGAAGAAGGAACTGCAGAAAAGAGTGAGGCATTATCTGCAAAGGCTCCGTGATGTTTCTTAGGCTGTTGCTTTCCCTGTCTCTGGGCGCATGGGGAGTTTTCTCTCACTCGTATTTTATTATATTTCATTACACACATGATCCAGTGAAGCAGGCAAAGATGTTTTAGATCCTCTTTGCAGCCAGGGCAGGTAAAGCCTTCCCTTGGCGTCTCAAGCTTGCAGCCTCCTCTGCGGCCCTCTGCTGCTATTTGTACTAAACACGTTACCGGTGCTTGAGAGACAGCAGGACTTGACCTACGCCGCTGTGGCGCTGTGGCTTTGGGGTCTCCCCCGCGCCTCGCCTCACTGGGCGGCTGTGGCTGTAACCAGCTGTTTCCCTTCATCCACTCTGACCCGGATGGAAGATGATTTATTGTCTGCCCTTTCGGCTCTGAGCTGAGATCTGCGTACTGCATCTAGTCTGTCATGACAGGGAAACTGCAGAAAACAGAACGCCATCCGCCCGTTGCTTATTCCTGGGGAAGGCGATGTATAATATGATTACGTGCGTGATGGATTGGATCAGACAAGCAGTATGAAAGGCAAGCTGGGGAGCATTAGCCAGGGAACGGGCTTTCGGCGCTATTCAGCGTCTCTGTAGTCGACAGTGAAAGGAGACGGAGAAGTCAGACAAATGCAAAGACACGCAGAATAACTTTCCTACCAAACTTTAAAATAAATTTCTCAGGAAAAGACTTGCTGTGCGTGTGCCGTATGCCAGGCACTTTGCTTTGTGCTTGATACGCCGATTCCTGTTAATTGCCTTGCAGTGAAATGAAAAGTAGTTTCAAGAAGTGAACAAATTCATACAGCTGGTGGGCACTGAGCAGGGTCTGGACCGGGCCCCACTGCCCTGCCCATGCAGATAGTCTCGCGCACAGGAGCTCCTGCCGCTCAGAACCTTCCAGAACCAGCACTTTGATGGTGGCCCAAAGCTGCCTGGACGGCCACAGGCTGCTTTGCTACTGGCCACTCAGGGCAGGCTCCCGAAAACCGCATGCAAATGAATGTTGTGCAGCAAATGAAGCTCAAGCCTCAGCCTTCCCAAGGACAGATCTCTGCGAACTCATGGCAGAGCCACCGTGCCCCAGGCGGGGGTGGGGGGTGGGGGGGACAGGCTGCCACCCCTAGAAAGGATTCTTCAGGAAGCATCTTTGCTAAATTTCCCAGAGAGCATCAGGAGACACACCTTTCAAGTCTCCAGTGGTTTCCTGTGAAATCTTTCTGCATTCCAAATAATATTAATTTTCACATTTCATTTTGCATTTGTAGTTAGATGCTAGTCACGATAGGTAGTCATTCAACTACTCTGAATATTTAAATTCTAAAACATTCACTACAGTGAAAGATCCACTGCTGCAACAGCCCCCGAAGTGGTCCCCTCGCTGTGGACGCGCTGACCCCAGTGGGCTGCTGCTTGTGGGAGCAGCACCGGCCTCCTTTCTGGCCTTCAGTCACTGCCCAGACTGCCTCAGGGTCCTGTGCGGGTTCGGCATGCTTACATTTCGTGGCACTGTGGCTTTGGGAAGGGCCCGCAGTTGCATGGTGACAGAGCAACTGCAGTAGGTGGATGAGACACACTGTAACCTTTAAGAGAAAATAAGACAAAGCAAAAAAGGGGGGCTGGAGAGAGAGACAGCTCAGTGGCATAAGCGCCTGCCTGCCAAGTACAAAGTCCTGAGTATGATCCCCACTTCCAAAAAAAAATTAAATTATTTCTTGGGGTGGTGAGATGGCTCAGTAGAATAAGTGCTTCTCTGGTAAGCACAAGGGCCTGAATTCAATTCTCAGTTTCCAAAAAAAAAAAATCTACCTTTTCATTTATGGCACTCAGCAGATACATTCACCACATTTCTGATCCTACCTCTTAAACACACTCACCAAAGAGGACTTCCAGAGCTGCTTCACAAAGTGGCAAAAATGATGAGATAGGTGAGTTTGAAACAAGGGGGCATATTCTGAGAAGAATTAATAGCAATATCATTAGCCATAATACATATGCTTAAACATTCATATATATATATATATATATATATATATATATATATATATATGAATGTCTCTATATACACACACATGTATAGATAGTTCTTTGACTCATGCAAGCTTTAGCTTCACCAAAGTGGGATGGGATGTTCCCCTGCCTGTGTCTTTTCCAATTTTTAATTTGGCCTCTCAGCCAAAAAGACTGAATTTTTTCTCATAAGTTGAAGCCTTTATTGCTGGGTGTAATACCTGCAACATGGCTCCACTGGAAAAGAAGAGAAGAAAAGGAGCAAGGGAGAAATAGACAGTGCTTTCAGTTGAGTTGGTCACAGGTTCCCCCCACAGGAAGAATTCATAGGGAAAGAGCAATTCTTTAGAAAAGAGACGTCTCCTCCTCTCATGGTCACTCCTGAACATGGGATGGCTTCAGGAGGCCACCAATGACAAGGTAAGGAATTCACAGGGCTATGGGTGGTGCCCTAGGTAAGATCTAGTGGTTTTCTTGCACTGTGAGATGTTTTATTAGCAGTGTCACCCAGTTACTCTACCAGTGATGGGCAGTTGTCACAGTGTAGCCCTCATCCTGCTCCTCTGTGTAGAGGGTGCTGAGTTCTGAGAGTGATGGGGTAAGTTGGCCCATGAGCCCTAAGCCCCAGAGAGGCAGCAGAAGTAAGTTCAGGCATGCTCTTGTGCAGGGAGGTAGGTGAGGGGATGGTCTAATGTGTATCTGAAAATCGCTACAAGAAACGATCGCGTCTGGTTTTTACCACAAAGCAAAGCTAAGTGTTTGAGGAGGCAGCTACGGCTACCTGGATGTGACCTCTACCTCAGTGACACATGGACTGAAACACCAATGGCCCTTCACAAATACATACAATTTTATGTGTCGAATTTTTTTTAAAAAGGAAAAACCTAAATTCAGTCAGAAATTGTGGCACCTGCCTAGAATCTCAGCAACTTGGGAGACTGATACAGGAGAATCCCAAATTTAAGTTCAGCCTAGGCAATTTAGCAATTTAGTGAGATGTAGTCTCAAAATTAAGAAAAACAAATAGGACAGCAGATACAATCAAAGTGAAGGCCCTAAGTTCAATTTCCAGTATCACATATAGGAGAGAGAGAGAGAGAGAGAGAGAGAGAGAGAGAGAGAGAGAGAGAGGCAGAGGAAGACAGAGAAACAGAGACAGACAGACAGACAGACAGACATACTGAGTCAGACAGAGATAGAAGAAAGAATGAGCCCAGCCCGGCCTCTTGCTATGGAGCTCTCCCCTCAGCCTCCTTTACTCCCCAGGATTTTTGGCTCAGTGTCGCATAGCTCTGAGTTTGGGTCTCCTGGACCTGCAGTGAGTGTCCCCAAGGAAGGGATGCCCAGGGCCACGCTGGGGCATCCTGCGCACGGCCCACTGGCGCCTGTGTGGTCATCGCCTGGCTGTCCTGGAACATCTCCTGCTCACCTGAGGTCTCAGAGTCAGAGCGAATAAGGCAAGGAGGTAAAAGTGCTAACCAAGCTTCAGAAACACAAGTCAGTGTGCACAGAGCATTTCTGTCCTTTTGGTTTCCTTTCAGAAAACATCTGTGCCTGTTTTATGACTTCAAAACCCAGGCTGTGCTGAAGCCATGACTTGGAGAAAAGAGAAGAGAAGGGGGCTTTTTCCTCCATAAGGTGGGTTCAGGTAAGTCGTGGGGTTTCTTTATCTGGTGTGGGCCTGTGTAAAGCAAAAAACATATTTAAAATGGGCATTCATCTTAGGAAGTCTGTAAATCTTAGAGAAACCTGGCTGCTGCCTTGTACAATTGACTGGTGTAACTGACCTTCCAGTTTGTAGTCTGGCATTGATATTGACTAAAATCAGGCCTACTTTGAAAGTTTAGAATTACATTAATAACCTTAGGCTAGAATTAAACATGTTGATTGTTTTAGCTCATTGCTGAAAAGAAATCCTAGCTCCCATACTGGTAAATAAAATTTTATTTTCTGGAAAAATAGCTTTCGCAAAAAAAAAAAAAAAAAAATTGTAGCTAATGGCTCAGGAATTCACTATTTAGGTTTAGTTGGTTTATTATTTGGGATAATTAAACGTGTAAATAAGCCCCCATATAGAAAGCTAGTTGATAGGTTATTTTGCTTCTAATTTCCTCCCTGGAGACAAGATTGAATGGAGCAGCTTCCTTTGTCTCCATTTTCTAGGTTTCCATCTTAAAAGAAAAAAAAAAAAAAAAACAAAAACAAATCACTGTCCTTGGAGGCTTTATAGGATTACTAATTAGTGTCACCTATTGACAGGATAAAGCCATTAGGCCACTCTCTAGCTGGCTGAAATTTAAGAAGGCTCCTCAAAGCTCTTACAATGACAAGTAATGCATTTTTAGCACTGTTCCAGTCCATCCGGGCTAACTAAAAGGTCTGCGCGTGGGAGAGCGCACGAGGGTCCTGGGGAAAGCAGACGCCCCTCAGCGGAGGAAGACAGCCAGGCATCGAGAAGTTTCCAAAGTCCCCCTTAGAAACAGGCGCAAGTCATGGGTCGTTTTTGGCCGAGTCAGGCCAATTCCCTCATAGCAGCTTTCTTTGCAGGTTCATAAACTACTTCTGCACAGGTGTCGCTGCCCACAGCGCGCTCTTTGTGCTTCGCATCCAGGCAGCTTTAGGTTCTGTCTGCAGAGGCCCTGTGTCCCTGGGGAGAAGGCCAGAGCTCCTGGGGCGCGAAGGTCGACCTCGCTGGAACACAGTGGCAGGAAAGAGTCACGGCTGGGGGAAACCCTAAGCTGGAGCCACATTGGTTCACCAGCCACACCGTCCTCCCCGGCAGGGCCCTCCTTGCCTTCTATATACAAGGTATTTTGTCAACGCTTTCTTCCTGTGCTATGAAAGAAGGTGACCAGTAGGGGGCAATGTGGTGCATGCTAAGACTTCAATCACCGGTGGAAAAGACCTAAAATTCAATAGAGTGGTGACAAGGGAGCATGCTAGGGCTCCCGAGCTCTTTCTCTTCCGTAGCTATTCTCCCATATCAAAAATCAACTGAGACAGCACCGTGGAAGAAAATCTTCCCTCCCCATTTGTGCCTTTAGTTATTAAAAGAAAAGAATTATTTAAGAGGATAGATGAACCCTCAAGCCTTAGAACAGGTGCATTTCTAAGCGCCTTCACTTCCTATAAGCCCAAAATGTAAAATCAAAATAGTGGATCTCAGTCAACAGTGGGTCTTAAGAAAGACAGAAAACACCAGGACATTGGGCACGGTCCGGGGAGGTGTCCGATGCTGCCTGCAGGGGTTGTGGGGTGCAGAGGTCTCCTGAGTAGAGAGACACCAGGGCTGTTGCCCCCCAGTGTACAGAGAGCAGGAAGCCCCATCCCACCCTGACAGCAGGACTTAGTCCTCAAACGTCCTTTGGACCTTAGTGGACGAAGCCAGGTCCACCACAAAGTGCGTGGCTTCAGTGTGTTTCCACCAAGAGAGTGTTGTTCCATTCTGTCCCACAGAGCTGTAACCCAGGCACACCTCCTGTCCCTGTGCCTCCCTGCTGTCCTGTGTTGAGACAGGGACGTCCGTCTTCCAGATGCCTAGAGCAGGAGGGACTCATCCTCAGCCTGACCTTGGCTCACCCTGTGGGGTGGGTTCCCAAGTTCTGAGAGGACAGGGTCCGGGCTGTGAGGAGGCACAGCGCCTCTCCCGCAGACTTTGATTTGAGACTTGGACTCTGCCACCCCTGGCTGTGTGGTCATAAACATGTCACTCAGCTTTGCCTACATATGGACGTGATAATGGCTTGTTCTCCTGCAGGTTCCATGAGGAGCAAATGAGCTGACATGTGTACAGGCTGGTAGGTCCAAAGGATTAGACAGTCAGTCTCTAGTCTCTGTGTCTCTCTTAGTATCTCTGTCTCTCCCTGTCCCTGTCTCTGTCTCTGACTTTTTCTCATTCAGTGCATGATTAGCTCCTTGTTCTCAAATCGGATTCAGCCCATGAACACTGCAATATCTATCATTGTCTTATCATTTTCATTTTAAAAAGACAACTGATTTTTCATTGTCATGACTGTATCACCCATCTAATTATGCTTTCAACTATTTTGCCTAGAGAGGTACAGGCTGGTGATCATAAACTCTAGATCCATACTGCCTGAGACTGAATCTTGCTCTGTGCTTCCCAAGCTAATGGGCCATGACCAAGTTACTTTTCTTGCCCACCCCTCAGCCTTCCCATCTTTCAAATGGGTACCAAGCCTATCCATTATTGTAAACATTAATCAGTAGTGCTAAGTATTTGGAGCATTACCTGGTATACAGTGAGTACTAAGATATAAAAAAGTGGAAACATTTATGAGGTTAATACCATCTCCCCAGCTACTACAAGTGCCGCCCAAGTGCACTAGAACAACAGAGCTGGACTAGCAGAGATTGAACGTACAGAGCAAGAACCTCAAAGTCCAAGGTTGGGGATTGGAGCAGAGAGCATCCTCTCAATCAGGGGTGCTCAATGTAAGGGCTCTACACATGGCCCAAAGCTCCAGTTTCACTGAAGCCACCAGGCCCAGAGTCGATGATATGCGATACAGCAGCAGGGCCAGGACCTCATTGTCCAAACCTGGTTTCACCACCTTCTCACCTTCGCTCAGAAACCACACAGCTGACCTGCCCTGTCATTCACCTTCTCCATGATGGGTAGCTCAGTTTCCCACATCCCAAGGCCACAGCACTTCTTTTCTTGTTCTTCTTTTTGTTCTCCTTGTTCTTCTCCTTCTTGTTCTTCTCCTTCTTGTTCTTGTTCTTGTTCTTCTTGTTCTTGTTCTTGTTCTTGTTCTTGTTCTTGTTCTTCTTCTTCTTCTCCTCCTCCTCCTCCTCCTCCTCCTTCTTCTTCTTCTGTGTGGCTGGCTCAGTGCACCTGGTCTTGTTCTTCTTGTTCTTGTTCTCCTTGTTCTTGTTCTTCTTCTTGTTCTTGTTCTTCTTCTTCTTCTTCTTCTTCTTCTTCTTCTCCTCCTCCTCCTCCTCCTCCTCCTCCTCCTTCTTCTTCTTCTGTGTGGCTGGCTCAGTGCACCTGGTCTTGTTCTTCTTGTTCTTGTTCTTCTTCTTGTTCTTGTTCTTCTTCTTCTTCTTCTTCTCTTCCTCCTCCTCCTCCTCCTTCTTCTTCTTCTGTGTGGCTGGCTCAGTGCACCTGGGGGCGGGGCTGGCATGGCAAGTGGTCCTGGCAATGGAACCATGGTCCCTCACGCTTGCCTAAGCAGGCACTTTGGACCACTGAGCTATCTTGCCAGCTCTTCTTGCTTCTCTAAGAAGTGCCACAGCCTCAAGGTCATCCACATGGAGCATGGGGAACCCCTGGCCCAGTCAATGTGTGCCCTACCTATGGGTTTCCCTGGAGGAGAAAGCCCTTCATGCCCTGAAAGAAAGACCACAGTGAAAGAGATCAGACAGCGAGCACCACCTAATCAGGACATGCCAGAATTTCTCCTGAAAGTCCTGCGGCCCTTGAACTCCATGCATACTGACCCCACTGACACCGTGCAGTTGCCGGAGTGTGTTTTTCCTGCCCTGTTGTGCTTCTCTCTCCTTCTGCAAAATCTCAAGGATGAGACCATCATGGCCAACTGTGTGTCCTTGGTGGCCAGAGCAAAACAGGCTCTGCACACAGTTCTGGGAGGCTGCAGTGCAAATGTCTGTGCAGGACGGTGCCCGGACGGCCTCAGGGGAGGGCACTGGTGATAGTGCACCATGTAGGAAGATCTGGAGGCATTACATGTGCAGGGGCTAGGGTGTTAGAGCAGTTAAAAAGAAATTTAACTTTAAAAATACTTCATTTAAAAAATTTTGGCAGTATTGGGCATTGAGCCCAGGGTCTCGTGAATGTTAGGAAAGAGCCCTACTATTGAGTTACGTCCCCAGCCATTTAAAATGCTATATTTCGATCTCTCTGATTTCTTTGGAGAAAAGGTCTCAGTCTATCTTTCTGTCCCTGTCTCTCTGTCTTTCTATGTCTTTTTCTTTATCTCATCTAACCACATAGTATCTTTTAAAAAATATATATTTATTTATTTATTTGATATAGGGCCTCAATGTTACAGGATTGCTTCAGACTTGTAGTGATCCTCCTGCCTCAGCCTCCCCGGTGCTGGGATTGCAGGCATGTACCACCACACCCAGTTTCAGGGCCAGTATGACTCACCTGGGCTTCAGGGATCTAACCCGGGTCTTTGCACTTTCCAGGCTTAGACTGCCAAGTTATCTCACCAGCCCCACACAGTATCTTTTGGAAACTAAATCTCAGACTAGGATGTTCAGAGGGTGGAAATACCTGTTTAAAATTAAATCCATTGTTCCTGAGGGCCTCTGCTGAGGCTTCTCCTTCATAGCGAGTGGTAAGGCCTCCCACTTTCCATCACTGTGGCAGTTGGGTTCAGCCCCGTGCAATGTCCACTTCCAGCCCTTTGCAGCCAGGAGAGGCCACGTGGCGGGGGAACATGAGAGGCAACCACGTGGGTCAGCACAGCACTGACAAGCAGCAGACAGCCCACCAGCCACTCTTTGTCTGTATAAGGGGCCAGGAAGCCACTCTTTGAGAAGGTGGCATCATAGGACAGAGGAAGCCTGGATCTAAATTTCACTATGTACTTCAGAAAAAGGTGCCACGGAAAGCTGTCTGAGTACCACTACATCTCATAAGAATGAAGAATAAGCCTTCATTGCGTTGAGCTACTCCAGTGTCTCAGCTTATTTGTTAGTGCGGTAAAGCTTATCCTGACTTAACTAATTGAATTTAAATGTTGCAAATTTCAAGCTGGATAAAAACAAAACAAAACAAAACCAAAACCTAAGTAATAGTGCAGGATATAACAAAAATTATGAAAATAGCACCCAAAGGCCACTGAGTGTTGAGGGATCTTAGAGTGGTTGTCCTGAGCTGGAAGTCCTTCCTCCTCTGCTCTCTTGGTTCCAGAGAGAGAGAGGCTGAAGCCAAGCCTGGGCTAAAAACAGCCTAAAGTGAAAGGGTGGCTCCAGGGCCCCTGCAGGAGCCTCTCTTCCTCCTTGGCAGCCAGCTGAGCACGCTGACTCTGAAAAGCAGAGCTGACTCTGAAAAGCAGAGCAGCGTAGTAATTAGAATCATTAAGAGGCTGGAGGAAAAGATTCTAAATCGTCTGCTTTCTCATGGGTGGCGTGACACCCTCTCATTATCTTTTCCTTTATGAAATTCAGCTTTCTTATGGCCCTGTCACATGGACGCATGATTCAATAGCATGGATTTCAAGGTCGGCTTTTTCTCTTCCACTTCTGTCATCACTTGGATCGAAGTCTGTGTTATTTGTTCATTACCAAGAAATCAGACAGTGAATAGTTGCACACATGATTTGCATCTTGGGGTTGATCTAGTATTGATCAAAAATAGAACTACCTCAAAGCAAAAAGCAGGGCCTGTGGAGTCATTTGCTTTGGAATAATTTCTCTTTTCCCAAGAAAATGGGTAGATGTGACCTTGAGGTGTAGGTATCTCTGGGATGCCTGAACAAAGCAGTAAAAACATAACACGCCCTTAGAGAAGCAGACAACAATGCAAGGTTAGCTTTTGCCTTTAGACAAGTTGCCCTATCTCTCTGTTGTCTGTGTTTTTCAAGCCAAGGTAAAAATATAAGCGAGCCAACCAGTTCACTAGTACTATCATAGAGGTAGATGGTAGGAGCCGGGGATTATATCTGGCTGTCCTCTGAAAGCCACTCTGAATCGTAGATGGGCCCTTTGGAAGCGACCAGATCACTGCCAATCGTAGTTGAGTTGCTGTGAGGAGGTGGAGCTGTGCAGGAAGAGGAGGGTCACTGTGGATGCCACTTTGGAGGTTATAGGCCTCCTGGTTCTGTCTTCTCTCTCGCTCTCTGTCCCTGCTTCCTGTGCACCAGGCCTCAGCAGCTATTGCTCTTCCTTGCTCCCATCCCATGCCATCCTACTTTGGAGCCTGCTGACAAGGACTGAGCCTTACACAAGCTGTGAACTGAAATAAACCCATCTTCCTTTGAGTTTCTGGTGTCAGTGTTGTCTCTGGGGCAAGAAAAATAGCTAAGACGGGCCAGGGATATGGCTCAGTGGAATAAGTGAAAGGGCCTGAGTTCAATCCTCAGTTCTGCCAAAACAAACAAACAAAAAAAAAATGAAAGAAAGAAAAATAGCTAAGAAAATAGATCCATCAGTGCCCTGCCGATTGCGTTAGCAGCACCCACTCTGAGCTCTTACTGGAGAGCGGAGCCTGCTGAGCACTCTGCACACTGGGCTCTTGTCAGCCTCTGAATGGACGGACACTTGCAGGAGCCATGATGTTATTCTCCCCTTTGACAGATGAGACGAACAAGACTTAGTTGGAAAGGGCCAGTTGCTCCCTGAAAGTCAATGGGTTACTGAGCTAGGTGGTGGGGCCAGATCTCAAAGCCAATTGTCTTGGAGTCTGTAGAGCCTTCTCCACCCGAAGTCCCTGCCTTCAAGAGAGGGGACAGTGCTAGAAAAGAGTGGGATGAGGCTGGCTGTGGCTACCAGAGGGCTCCTCCCTGCTATCAGACAGTGCTAGGTTTTAATGGACGTCTGGCCACCTGGGGTTAATTTGAATCTGAATGTGAATCATGCAGTCAGGGTAGAGGCGGCTGCCTGCAGCCAGAGTGCTCCTCGCTGCTTAGCAACAGGAGAAAACAAGCAGTACTTGAGAAGGAAAGGAAATGATCTTCAGGGGTGGGTGGGAAGGTTCCAGAAAGCAGGGGAGGTATCGCTGGGAGGCTGGGGTAGGCCTCTGGCCTTAGAGGCAGCCAGGAGGATCCTGAAGGGAGGACACACCGTGGCCAAGTGCTTTTTTGAGCATAAAAGGCTCTGCCAGGCCTTTTGGCAGTCTGATGTCTATTTGGTGGCCTCTCCCTGGCCCTGAGTGTGGGTAGGTGACACTGGGAATTGGAAGGCTTCAGCTAAACTAAATGCCTTTCACTCTTGCTACCCATCATTACATTTACAAGATGCCAGGGCCAGAGGGAAGCTAAGACATGGGACACCTCATCTCGTGTACCCTCTATAACCTTGGCCTTCGGAGCCTGGAGGTGGGGCGCACAGGTGCCAGCTTCCTCTGGGCTAGCAGATAGTTGGGCAAGGTGGGGGGACCCAGTTCTCCAAATCAGTGCTGAATGCGATGTTTTCGAGGAAGTGATTTCAGACTCACAAGCAACCCATAATGAAAGGATGAGGCATTCCAAGCTTCTGGCTAGAATGAGTGAGGTGCAATATCCTCACACAATCCCTTCCCAGTGGGGAGTTATTTCTGCTCTGTTATATAATCACAGAGGAAAGGCTGCCTCACAGACACCCTGCGAAAACTATGTTACATTTTCAGGGAATTGTCAGTTTTGTTAGGGATGCTAAGGGCATTGTGAGTATGGATGTGAATAAATATATGAATAGATATGAGTAAATATATGTGTGGGTATGTGCACACACACTGCATATAATACTCTGCACCCACAAAGCCTTTGGAGATAAAGTGAAATGAAATGATGTCTAAAATATGCTTTAAAATAATTAAAGAATAAAAAGTAACATTGCAAATCCCTGATAACTGTAAAGCTGTAAAAGCAGAGATAAATGTCATGCTTCACACGGAGACAACCCCTGTAGCCTCATTTAATCATAGGCAAGACCTTTGGAAGGTGATTGGATTATAAGGGTTTGGAGCCGAACTGCTGTTAGGTGGTCGGCCTGTTGGAAGAGGTGGGTCGGTCACTATCTGACCCCTCTAGTGATTCTCTCTCTGTATCTCTCTCTCTCTCTCTCTCTCTCTCTCCCCTCCAAAACCTCATGCCTGCCATGCCATGCCTTAATCAGACACTCTCTAGGCATCTATGAAGCATGCTCTGTTCCTGTTCTTCAACTATTATTGCTCCTTTTATGGGTTTGCAATTTTATTTTTTTTATTTATTTTTTTATGAAAAAGACAGTATCGTGGAACTTGCCCTGAATGTATTCTTTCTGTCTGAGTAATTTCAAACCCTCATGAAAAATCTTCATTCCTAAAACCTATGCTACAGTTAATCAGATGACACCATGGCTAATGTAGGGGACTCAGAGCTTCGCCAGTTGAGGAAAGGTTTGTTTTGGAATGGGCCGGACTCTAGGAAGCTGGAGTCTCCAGGAGTGCGGAAGCTACAGTGTCAGTTTCTAGGAAGCTGCTGAAAATCTCCAAGGAGTTGGTCGGGAGGAATAACGAGGGAAGCCCATGGGGGGAAGCCTGAACTATGCGAGCACTAGTTTATTCCCTGCCGCTAACAGGTTGCATGTGCTCATGTGAGGGGCCACAGCGCTGCTCATTGTGGGTAGATATGGCTGGGGCACAGGGACTTTCCAAGAATGTGGCAGGGGACAAAGCTAGAGAAGAGAGCTAGGCTCTGATCCGATGAGCTCCTACGATGCACCAGACAGTGTGCTTGGGATGGAGATGCAGCAGTGGGCAAGACAGAGAGAAAAGTCCCTGCCTTTGCAGGTGTGACACCGACATGGTGAGAGTGAGGGGGAGGGTGAAGAGAAGATAGCGGAAGAGGAGACTGAAGTGGAGCATCGGAATATAACAAGGGCTAGGGCACAACACAGTGTACCATTGTGGCCTGAACATTTGAAACCCTTTCTGAAGGGGGCAGAGAACAAGTCTTGCTGGTAGTGGAGGGAAGACATTCCAGAAGTAGTGGGGACCCTGAGTGCTCACCTAGTCCCTGTGTGCTACTGTAACAGAATGCATGAGACTGACTCATTCATAAATAAAAGGAATGTATTCTTCTCTCTTCTGAAGGCTAGAAGTCCAAGACCACGTCGTTGCCAGGCTCAGAGGCTGGTGAGGGGCTGGCCTCAGCTTCCAAGATGGCGGCTGGAAGGCTGCAGCCTGACAGGACAGAAGCAAGAAGGGCTTAGGTACTCTGTTCATCTTCATCCACCCCTCAAGTTCAAGCATAGAGAACTGTCTCAATGGCTGAGTAACCTGCAGAAGGTCCTGCCCTTACCACTATTACATCAGTGATTAGATTTCAGTGAAGGAACTTGAGTAGCACACTGATGTTGCAGAAAGTACCAAGGGGAACAGTGCTGTCTTTACGACTCCATGACAACAGATTTTACTCCAAGGATATGAACAATCAAAGTGGAATTTCTAAAGGAATTCTTTCATTGCTCTACGTAGCAGGTAGGCTGAAGGAGGCAGGAGACCAAGTAGGGACAACTACGACCATTCAAGAAACAAAGAAAGGGCCAGCCAAATAGCTCAGCGGATTAGAGCGCCTGCAAGCAAATCCAGGGATTGGGGTTCAATCCCTGGGCCTGCAAAAAAAAAGAAACAAAGGACTCTATGGAAGTGTAAGGCGTAGGTGGGATTTGTGAAGCAGGGGGCATGTGAGGGAACTCCAAGTGGGTGGGAGGTGAGGCTGGGTGGGGATCGAAAAGGAGAGAGGCTGACAAAACAGTGACAGGCGGGCCTGTGGGGTGAGGCTCCAGCTGCCAGCCTGTTACTGTGCCCAGCCTTGGTCTTGTGTCCCGCCATGACTCACACCTGCATTGCAAAGCATTGCATCTTATACTCAGAGCCCATATCTTTCTCCATGTGACCTTTGTATCCCTCCATGAAGAAGGACAGACCTCACTCCCCTGCTAAAAAAATCTTTTGTGAGAGTAGCAGCTCACCCTAAAAGGCACATGGCAAAGAAGAGTTCAGAGAGCACCGTGCTACCATGCTCACTGACTGACTGCAGAGCCATGCTCGGCTGCTGAGGGCACACTGGCTGCACAACCATTTGTGTCTGTTCTGCTCCATTAGGCTAATTTGTTTTTAGATATAAATTAAGGCTGCTATCCCAACCCCATTGTGCTGCCTTTGCCAGACATACCCCATTTATGTTTAATGAATTGGCAGGTAGAGCAGATGCCGAAGACATTGCTTTGATCTAATGCATAAGCTGAAAAGAAACACTGCCCACAGGTGCACCTAAATGATGAAGTGGTCTGATGTAGAGTGGTAAGTGGAAAAGCCGGGTGCCTGGGCCCGGTCAGGTGCCTGAGTGCTACTTGATGTGGTCTTTGCCATTGTTTTTTTTTTTCACATCAAAAGCACTGGGAAGAGCCAATAGGAGTTCCGCTGGGCCCTGAGCGTGCCTAGCAGTCACCCAGATGGCTGAGTCAGGTGAGAGGGCAGGCTGGGTGATGTTCATCAAGCCTCCTTGACTGCGGCAAGTGTGCCAGGCAGCGCAAAGCATCCGCCTAGGGCTCTTCCACTCATCTGCCACAGCACATGACTGCCACCGCATTAAGTGGTTTCAATGACACAGCAGCACTGGGTCAGAGGTCAGCAGCACAGGCGGCATAAGGCTTGGGACTCAGTGCAAAATAAAAATGTGGGGCTCTCTGCTCAAAAACTAGGGAGAGTGTAGCCAAGAAACTACCATAAGGGTTTGGCCTCCTCCAATCTACAGCTTGACTTGTCATGTGGTTTTCATTACTTGGTGTGAGGCTAGGTAAATAGAATTTAGAATCTCAAGTTACTAGGATGATCTTTTTCATGTTCATTTTTGTATTGTGCAATGCCAATTTTAGAGATAAATGTAAGAGCATTCACTCATACATGAAATCACATGAATTATGCAGTTTATATTTTCTGGCTCATGAATGCATATGAATCTCATTCTTACTGGAATGATAGAGAGGTGCACATTCTAGCCATTCTGTCTCTGGCTGTCTCTGGCTGGCAGAGGAGGAAACACAGGCCAGTGAGAAAGGGCATGGCTTTCCTCTCTTTTCCTTTCTCTTTGA
Source organism: Ctenomys sociabilis (assembly GCA_004027165.1). Lineage (NCBI taxonomy): Eukaryota > Metazoa > Chordata > Mammalia > Rodentia > Ctenomyidae > Ctenomys > Ctenomys sociabilis. Next base: position 70,595 of record PVKA01000301.1, on the reverse strand, counting down.
GCCATCATTTCCAGGATAAGTGCCCCCTACTGCAGGGGCCTAACAGGTATAAAACAGGATAGGTTCATGTTCTGTGGCTTGTGTTTACAGAATGATTTTTCCTTCTTCCCAAATTCAAAGCAAGTTCTGGTTGGAAGACAGTGTGGCTTTCAGACAATCAGCTCCTGCCTGCTCAGTTATGGACTTGAGACCCTTAGCTGGCCACTGTGTTGGATCTCTCTCTGCACCTGCAAATTGCGCATGCACAGGCCTGCAACAATGTCACAGGGACCAGCAGCCCGGCATGGTGTGCACAGCTCTCTGCCTGTCATCCCACAGAACTTCGCCTATGAAACACGAGTCAAAGACAACAGCTGCAAGTTCAAGACAGCAACAGCTCAGCGTTAGAGCAAATACTCTGCTGTGCGTGACCTTTGGTGGCTGCAGGGCTCACACGTTCATAAAACTGCTCTGCTTGTTTGAACCATTTGTGGGGCTTTTTAAAACATCTGTAGAGGTTCTGATTCAATCACTGAAGGTGAATCCAGTGTGTGTGTGTGTATGTGTGTGTGTGTGTGTAGGAAATTAATTTAAAGAAACACAAAAGATTGCACAAAGCTTGAGTGCACAGTCTGATGAATTTTCACAAAGCAAAGCCACAAAACGAGGCCACCTGTGTTACTAGCATCCAGACCAAGAAACAGAATAGTCCAGCAGCCCCCAAAGCTCTCGGCCCGGCCCAAGCCCTTTCCCCCCACCTCAGTCTGGATCTTCAGACCCATGCTGTAAACACTTGGTGCCTACAGTGGTGCTTTTGAGAGGCTGTGGAACCCCAAAGGGGCAGAGTTGATGGGAAGTCCTAGGTCCCTGGAGATCTGCCTCCACAGAGGGTTGTAGGACCTCAACCCCCTTCTCTTTTACCACTTCCTGAATGAGTTGTTGATTATTCTCCTACCATAATGAACAACCTCTCCCAAAGATGTATGGCCAAGTAATTATGAATTAGAATTTCCAAAACTGTGGAAAAATAACCCCTTTCTCAGGTATTTGCTATAATGATTTAAAAGTACCTAGCATGTCCACTAATCCTATCCTGAGTTCGAACACTATAGAATAGTTTTGCCTGTCTTGATTTTACAGAAGTAGAAACATACAGTGTGTGTCCTTCATGTCATATCATCATTTCTAAAACATTGTATTTGTTCGATGAATCAGCATATAAAAGAGTTCCTTCCTCATTACTACTATGAATATTCCACTATTTATCTATCAGCTCTATTATGAATGGATTGAGTCTAGTCTTTGCTTCCATTAAAGAGTGCTGCTGTATGTATTTGTGTACTTGCCATTTGCTACATGGGCATATAGGAGTGAAACTGCTATGCTACGGGATGTATATATATATATATATTTTTTTTTTTTTAATGTATTTTGTTGTTATAGGGTCTCACTATATAGCTTGGACTCATGGTGATCCTCCTGTTTTCAGCCTCCTCAGTGCTGGGATTATAGGTATATGTCACTATGTCTGCACTCTGTGGCCTGCTCAGTCCTCCCTGAGGAAGGGCTTGTGTGGCATGTGGTGTCAGAGATCAAACCCCAGTCCCTGAGTTTGCCTAAACTTGCCTAAGCAGGTGCTTTAGTCCACTGAGATATCTCACCAGCCCAAGTTCAGTTAATATTAACTGATCAACATCAGTTTTTTGTTTTGATAAATGTGCATGGTTTGTGAGACATTGGCATTGAAGAAAACTAGGCAAGAGGTAGTGTTGCTAAGTTTTGAGGTGCAGGGATCCCCTTCTGGAGGTGGTTTCTAAGGCTTTTTCTTCATCTTGAGCAAAGAATTGGTCAAGACAGTCACAAATCATAGAAAAATTTTATTCAAGGTAGAAAAAGAAGTACACCCTGAAGTGTGAGCATGGACCAACTATGCAAGAGAGAGCACAGTGGCAAACACCCAGAGTGGACTGACCTTTCTGTATCGCCCACTCCTCAGCCTGGGAACAGGTCAAGACCATCTTATCAGACACCTGCTTGAGTTCTCACGAGAAGTCCATGTGCAGTGCTTTGGAAATTGTTCTGTGCATGTGCTCCAGGATCTTGCCCCGCCTCCTTCCACAGCCCATTTGAACCATACCCTACCTTCCTATCTTACTGGCATATGAGGATTCTGTCTCAGATTTGCAATTGACATGTAAATCCAAAATGATTCCCAATTAATTTTTTATAGAAAGAAAAGACTTTCTCAGAACACAGCTTGCTAAAAATTATTGGATTAAGAAAAGCACTTAAGAACTTTAAGTAGTATTGACTTAACTTGCCTGATTAAGATTCACCTGAAATGAATTACTGTACTCATTTCCAGAAGATTGAGATTCATCAGATCTACAGTGGGACCCAGGATGAGACTTTTAACAAGCATTTACCTGACCCTTATCAGAAAATTTGACAAGTACCATATCCAAGTGAGGGGAATTCATATGCTTTTTTTGTTTTGTTCTGTTTTCCTTGACAGACTCAGCCCGCCCTGAGGGCAGAGCTGGTGCAGCGTGTGGCGCTAGAGTAATCAAACCACAGTCCCTTTACTTGCCTAAGTAGGCATTTTAGACTACTGAGCTATCTCCCTGGCCCAAAATTCATATGGTTTTGAGAGCCAATTAGGGGCTGGGAAAATAGGTCAGTGGTCTAAGCTCCTGCCTGGTAAGTGCAAGGACCTGGGTTTGATCCCCAGTACCACGTGCCCTGCTGGCCCCAGAGCCCCAGACACGCCACACTGACCCTAAAACTGGGCGTGGTGATCCACGCCTGTAATTCCTGTGCTGGGGAGGCCAAGACAGGAGCTGTGTAGAAGACAGACATTGTATGAAGTGTGTAGAAGAGAGACACTGTATCAAATAAATAAAAGATAAATAAGTAAAAATGTAAGAGCCAGCTAAACTCAGCTTTGACTTTCAACTCAGTTACTTGCCAGCTGTGTGATTTTTCAGGCAGGTCACTTAACATCTCAGGCCATTAATAATGTATTCAAACTGTAGGATCCCAAAGATGTATAAATGAGATGCATATGTAATAGTACAGGGTTTGTGTTCTAGCTCATTCACACACCTTGCCAAGCTGATTTTTCCTTCTAAGGGGAAAAGACAAAGTGAATACATTGTGACTATAGCTCTTAAACAAGTTATAACCCTCATGCACACTGTCCTTAAGATACTGAATGCCAAAACAGTACAGAATAGCATCTCCTCTTTAGCTTGTATCTAGAAATTTTCTCCCTTTTTTTTTTCATGACAGTGAAAGAGAACTTCACCTTTTATTAATTGTGCCAATAAGGACAGAGTCACACTCGATATTTGCACAGGCATCTGCCTAAGGGACAGTCGGCGGTTGCCTGTGCAGAGGCCCACCCTTGGCTGTGGCATATGAGCAGAGCCCTCTGCGTATCTATCACCAGTTCCCAAACAGCCACTCAGCGCATCCCCCAGAACAGCTGCCAGTTCCGATGAAATCCCTTCTTGGTGAAGGGCAGGAAGCAGTGTGGGCAAAGCATGAACACTGCCTAGCATTGTATTTCATGGGGAGTAAAGGGACAGTAAAATCCTCTTTCTGCTTTCTTATCTGGGTGTCCTGCAGCTTCCGCCCCATTGTAACAAAAGGAGTCCTCCCTAATTTGGCAAGTCCTGACGTACTGAGCTGCAAGCAGCTAGTTCTCTTGCCCCTGAAGAAATAATACAATCCATTTTCATCATCTGTGAACAGCACAGGACATTTTTTCAAGCCCCTGAGACAACAGTCATGGAAAAAGCATCAGCTAAATGCCGAGCTGGATGAGAGGTGAGGAAGGATGGGGGCCTCTTGAGACGCAGTGTGAGGGACTTACAGCAAGGGCACCAGCCCGAGCTGGGGAAGGCAAGAGGGAATGGTGGCTCGTCGGACACAAAGGCCTTCTGCAGAAAGGCCATGCTCACTACCTATCACTGGCTTGTACCTAGGCCCACTGTATTCAAACTGTTGTGGAACGGCCAGGAATGGTGGTGCAGGCCCATAATCCCAATCCCTTGGGGACGCTGAAGTAGGAGGATCACGGGTTTGAGCCCAGCCTGGGCAATTTAAAAAACATATGCATAAAAACAAACAAACAAATAGGGCTCGTACATAGTGCAAAGGCCCTGCATTCAATCTCAGTGATGTAAAACATAAATGAATAAATAAATGCTATAGTACAGTCACTCAGTCCTACTCTCAGATGCCATCCAAGTCCAAGAAAATAGTTAGACAGTAGCATCTTATGGCTCTTACGCTAGTTAAAAAAGAAACCAGAAAATGAGCTGTTAAGACTAACCAAAGCAAACATAGAGAGTTTACTGGGAAAATGTAAAAAGACTTACTAAAGCACCAATTAAGAACAGCCAGAGTTCAGAGAGTCTAGAGTCAGGAAGTGGACAGTCACCCAGAGCCTTAGCAGTGACTGGCCTGTCTCGGGGGGGGGGGGGGCTGGATAATTTGGGTCTCTGCCTCTTTTAACATCTGATTCATAGCTAAGCTGCCCTCTCACTGTCCCATATTTTGCACAGATGGTCAAAAGTGATGCCCCGCATTCCAGGGCTCTGTCTCTGACAAACTCTAGTGTCAGCAAACAAATGGCTGCTGTTCAGCCTGTTGGGAGGTTCTCTGGAGCCCAGTTTGAGTCAGGAGTTGGCCACCTTCTGGGATCATGAGGTCAGCCTGATCTGGCTATTTTGTCCTTCATGCAGTGATGCAGGAGGGAAGGACCTGGGACAATGCATTTGAATTTTAAAATTACCTGGGGATGGATCAGAGTGCAGCTAGACTGCCTTAACATCCTCTCTACATTCATGCACCTGGCATTCATTCTGGAGAAGAAATGTCAACAAATTTTCCAAGGTCTAAGTCTGGTAAGGAGGCCAGTAGCTCTCTGGCGCACCAACCACCAGGGAGAAGGCACAAGCAGGAGAGGCCATAAACTGCCAAACAAAGGAGAAGACAAAGGGTGGAAAGGTTAGGAGTGAAGAGGGATCTGATAGCAGGAAAGCTGGATCCAATTAACCAGACAATGCAAGTCTTGACATTCCTGATGGATGTCAGTGGTTAAGTGCTAGCTAGACCTTCTGAGGTTACACCTCCCATTCAAACTCCAGCTCTGCATGCAACCTGAGACCCAAGGCCATGGGCTCCAAGCATGTGTGAGCCCTGTGGATTAGTGCAGTGGCCTTGGAGGCCCTTTCAGGCGGCTGCTTCCTCTCTGGGTCCCATTACCCTCAGCCAGGTGTGCTCTGGGGACACAACAATACCCAGTAATTAGCATAAAATGTTATTGGCTGTGTCACAGGCATATTCTTTTATAAGCAGAACAAAGGGTTAGTTGATGAACTAATTTTTGGTGAAGAACACTGTAGCATCTGCAGTGAAATGAATGCTTGAGATTTTTGTTTGTTTGGCTTTCAATATCCCTATTATAATTTCAGTTTAGATAACTCCACACTTCATGTTCCCTAATTTATTATTGCTTGCTGTGGTCCTCAGGGACCCAGTAATTGGATTTTACTAGCATCATTATCATATCCACCAACAAGCTCATCTTCTTGTACTGAGTCAGTCAAAGCCTGGTCGCTGGCCCACACTGCTCACAGGAGAGGCGCTCAGACTGAAAGTTAGGCTCAACAAAGAATGTGCTTCTCTGGCCAGTGACAATGAGACTGTGCCAAGTCGGGTTTGACCATGGGCAAAAAGAGTCAAAGTACAGAGACACTTATAGAACCGAAGAGAAAAGTATGAGGTCCCCAAGGTATTGCCTCTCAGATGACCAGAGTATAATTCCATTGCTGGCAAAAATAGATGATTTTCTGGGATACAAAAATCTACATACTTGGTTGATAACCAGGAAATTCCACAATGAGATGTTGAAATTCCATCTAAAATATGCATATGGATGGGCTCCATCCTCTCCTTCTTACACCCAAAACAGGAAAATAGAAGTCGTCATTGTAGATGCATTTTATTTTTATTTATTTATTTATTTTATTCTTTTTGGCAGAACCCAGGATTGAACTCAGGCCCTTGCATTTGCCAGGGAAGCACTTATTCCACTGAGCCATCTCCCCAGCCCCTGTAGATGCATTTTAGAGTGATACAAATGCAAAGAGATCATCTAAATCCAACATCCCCATTTTACTCAGAAGACTGAAATGAATTCTTACCTCAGTGTGATCTGAAAGATTAAAAGAAAAACAATCTACAGCCCTCAGAGATTAACATCCTAATATGGAGTGCATAGGATTTGCCTCCTGGGAGGCCTGGCAAAGCCTTCCAAATGCGAGCCTTGATTACGTCACCTGGAAAGCAGGAACACAGGTACCCTTGAAGTGTTTGGAACCGGGAGTATTTTGAATTCTAGATTTTTTTTAACCTATTTTGGAATGTTTTTACTTGTATAAGCAGATATTTGGGTAAGACCCAAGTCTAAACACAATGTTCATTTCATATATATGTTTCAGATACATCGTACGCACAGAGGCCGAAGGTCATTTTATAGAATATTTTCTCTGTTCCTGATCCCAACCTATCGGACAAGATGAGGTGAGAAACTTTTCCCTGGTGCTGTCATGCCAGTGCTCAGAATGTTTGGTGTTTGGGATGTTTGATTTTTGCATTAGAGATGACCAGCCCATCATATACGCCAGCACCCAACATGCTACCTCAGCATTCACTAAGGAAATAGAAAATGGATTTTGAGGATGTACTATTAGGAAGTGAGGTGGCTGAAAGGATAGGACTCTTCAAGGGACTGATCCTTCCTGGTTAACCACTGCCATGTTGGGGAACTCAAGAAAGAGCATTCACCCCTGGGTGAATGCTCCTGTATTTCTGATTAAGGGCTTAGGGTGATTTTGCCTGGGTTGCTGAAATTCACATGCCATAGGTAGTTTGCAAAAGTTTTGAATCTTAACTCCTCTTTGACCCCATATGTCATATTTCAACTGAGATGCTATCAGAGGCATCAAGAGGATGACTGTTCTGATGGAAGCAGGAAGCCTTCCACTGTATCCCATAGCCCTCACCCTTCTACACCCCAGTTCACTACTAAACATCAACTGCTCTACCATTTCATTCATTGTTATGCCCCTCCCTGTTTAATTAATAGTCAAGAAAATGACCACTACTGAATCAAACATTTAAGGACTGAATGCTGTAATAAGTTGAATTATGTCCCCCTCAATTCATATGTTGATGTTCTAACCCTCCAGTACTTAACTGTGTAAATTTATCTGGAAATAGAATTGTTGTGCAGGTAATTACTTACCATGAGGTCATACTAGATTAAGGGTAGTCCCTAATCCAATGAGACTGGTGATTTTATACTAAAAGGAAATTTGAATACAGACATACAGGCAGGAAAGACACATTGGGGAGATGAAGTAGAATCAGGTGATGGGTGTATAAACCAAGGTCTTGTAAGGACTGTGAGCAAGCCTCAGGAAGTTAGGAAGGGTGGGTGAGGTGGGCAGTGAGAGAACTTTGCAAAGCCTCAGAACGAATGGCTTCTGCCATGCCTAGATCTTGAACTCTTAGCCTCCAGAACCTCTCTGCCATCTAAGTTATCCAGTTTCTAGTCCATTGTCATGACAGTCCTACAACCTCATTCCAATGGCAACCATTTCCTCCTGGACATGTAGCCACTCTGGGGCTGCTCCTTCCCTTTACTGAGGCTGTGTAGACTAAGCTCTGTCCCCAGTCTGGCTTCTGAGCCGTTCTTCTTCACTGTCACCAAAGCAGCTCCGTGATCTGTGGACTCCAGGCCCAATGTTAAAAGCAGCCAGCACCATACAGGGTAGAATAGGGTGAGCCACCAGTACCAAAGCCACATCCCTAACCTTTGGCCTCCCATAATCAGACAGCAGAGTCTGAGAAAAGATAATACAGAGTATCCATATTTTGAAGACTTTTTCTACTTCCTTATAAGGAAAAACTATGCCCCTTGAAGTCTTGCAGGCTGGAGTATGACTCTAAGCCTTCAGATGAGAGCCAATGTCATTTTCTCCATGCAGTAAAAGTAGAAGAAAATTAAAAAGAGGAAATAAAATATATGAAAATATGAAACACCAAGCATTCTCTCTGTCCCTGTTGTCTTCCTGTTTCTTTCTCAGTCTCTATTGCTCTGTGCCTCCCCCACCCACCCACAGATATACGCAGCACACATCTCCAGAGATGAGCTCTTTTCTGCTAAAATAGAGTCTCCTTTTCTTGCTGTGCACTCACAAGAATAGAGATATTGGTTTCTGTCCGCTGCAGTAATGATGATAAATACGCCAAGGTCACCTGCTTCATCAGGCATGGAGACTGCCCACTCTGTCAACTACAGATAATCACTTACCTGGTGAGACTAGTTGCCGACACTTCAATTCATGCCTACAGTGCAGCTGAAATGTTCCTTATCTCACAAAAACACGTGTCTTTGTGGTGCAGGAAGAAATTCATAAATTATTGGCAGGCCTTGAAATTTTTGAAGTCTCAGTCATTTTACGGGGGAAGAAGTGACCGAATGAGAGCTAAGTGGAAAAAAACAAATGTATATATAATTGAAGTTGATCTTAGTCAAAAGGCTGAAAAACAATTACTTCCTAATTGAACTAAGGCTTTATTGTTTATTTTTAATTCTATAAGCATTTATTTAGAACCTACTACATGATAAGTACCAGGAATAGTGATGAGAATGCTAGCATAAGTAGGACAGAGTAATCTCAGGCTTATTCTAAATATTCTGAAGTCTACAAGTAGTACACAAAGGGAAGGAATGTGCATCATTTTGCAAGTGCACACTTTCTGAGAACTCTGTATATTCATTAAAGCTACAAAAACGGTGGAATTATGCTGTGCACTTAGCCAAATGTACATCCACCAGCGCCTGCCAGTTCTCAAGCATGACAATGCCCATGTATATGTAGGTGGAATTACAGCTATTAAGTCACTTTTCCCAACACTTAACTGTAAATCATTCATGTGAACAGTATCTGGCATGTGTGCCTGGGGAAAAGACTGAATTGCTGCTTTGCCACTCTTAACAACAGGCAGATACTGAGGAGCTCCATTGTAGCCAGGCACTATGGTGACACAATTCAAGAGGGGAGTCTTGAGCTCACAGATCAATCAAACTTAAAGTTCTGAGCAGAAATTCAAAACTAAGGGAAAGAACTAACCACTCACTGTACAGTGATATAAAAACTGAATATGTAACATTGGATATTATCCTTTAGGCCTGACACAAATTAAGGTCATAGGCAGAAAACAAAGACCAAACTAGTTTGAATGAATGCATGAGTTTTAATTTACTGAATGGGGGAAAAGCCTTCATGATGAATTGCAAAACAAGCCCTGGGTGTTTAAAAGGCATCACACCTACACACAAGCTTGTAAGTGTCAGAACTGATCACAAGGGCTCTGCAGCCTACCAGCCTGGTTTTGAATCTATATCTGGCATCTCCACAGGACTCGGGGACATTAGTCAAGAGGCATAAAAGCCCTGCATCTTGATGTAATCTCTAAACTGAGGCAAGAAGAGTACCTACCTCAGAATGCAGGTAATGTGAGGACTGAGAGAGATAGCACAGGGACAGCTCTTAAAATAGTGTCGGACACAAAACCTGTGTCTTATGAAAGTCCATTAAATAATCAAAACACATTATACCTCAGGTGTGCTTGATTTGTCTTACATAAGTGAAATAGTACATGTGTAAAATAAAGGTAAAAAAATCTCAAACAGAGGTTCTGCTGTCTATAAGATGTACCATGCTGTCAGTTAACGATACTGTTGATGTAGTCAATAGTTATAAATGTGGACATCACAAAAGCAGAGAATCCAGGTAAATAACCTAATGATGTAACTCCAGGTCCTAGAAAAGCAAGAACAACCCAAACCCAAAGCTACTAGAAGAAAGAAAATCATAAAAATCAAAGCAAAACTCAACAAAAATTGGGACTAAAAATAAAATACAAAGCATTAGTAAAACAAAGAGATGGTTCTTCAAAGGAATAAACAAAGTAAACAAAATCTTAGCCAATCTTTCCCCAAAACAAAGCAAAGAACCAAATCAGTATAATTAGAAATTCAAAAGACAAAATTATAATGGATGCTATCAAAATCCAGAAAATTATTAGCAATTACTCCTTAAAACTGTAGGCCAATAACCTGGAAAATTAGGAAAAAATAGATAAATTCCTGGAGACATACAAATTACCTAAACTGAACCAAAAAAGACAAGAAAATGCCGAATAATCCAATAACAGGCAACGAAATTAAAGCAGTAATAACAAACCTACTAAGAAAAGGCTGGGTCCAGATAGATTCCCTATTAAACTCTACAAGAGCTTCAGAGGATTTCTCATACCAATAGCCATCAAGCTCTTTAATAAAATTCAAAGAGAAAGAGATTTCCCAAAATCATTCTTGGAAGATAGAATTATCTTCATTCCAAAACCAGACAAAGGTCCAACCAAAAAGAGATCTATAAGATAATCTCTTTAATGATTATATGGTAGATGCAAAAGTCTCAACAAAATAGTTGCAAATAGAATGCAATAAATCATCATAAAGATCATACAGCTGACCAAGTGAGCTTTATTTCAAGGATGCAAGGATGGTTCAGCACACACAGATCAATAAATGAAACGTATTACATAAATAGAAGCAAGAGCAAAAATCACATGATTTTCTCAGAAAAAAAAAGTCTTTTATAAAACCCAGCATCCAATCATGGAGGAACAAAATAAGAAAATAGGTATAGAAGGACCATATCTCAATCTGGTAAAAGTCATTTGTGACCAACCTACTGCCAACATGATATTAAATGGGGAAAAACTAAAAGTTTTTCCTCTAAAATCAGAAATAAGATAAGGATGTCAACTATCACCATTCCTGTTTCAATATATGTGGAAATATTAGCAAGAGCAATTAGGCAGGAGAAACAAGTAAAAGAGATATATATATAGGAAAGAGAGAGGCAAGTTATCATTATTTACAGACAGTATGATCCTCTACATAGAAGACCCCCAAAAAGACCCACTTAAAGGCTCCTACAATTAATAATTAAATGCAGCAGTATAGCAAAATACAAAATCAAAACATGAAAATCAACAGTTGGCCAGCAAGATAGCTCAGTGGTCTAAAGTACCTGCTTAGGCAAACTCTGGCAACTGCAGAGACCAAGGTTTGATGCCTGGTACTACATGCTATGCCAGCCCCGCCCTCAGGGCAAGCTGAGCCAGCCACACACAAAAAAGAAAATCAATAGCATTTCTACATATCAGTAACAAACTCATTGAGAAATAAGTTAGGAAAAAAGAACATTCAAAATAGCACCAAGAAAATAAAATACTTAGAAATTAATATAAGCAAGGAAGTGGATGACCTTGACAGTAAAAACTGTAATAGTCTCATATGAAACTATAGTACATCAGAAAATAGAAAAACATAAAATGTTCCTGGGTAGGCAAAACTAGTATAGTCAAAATGGCCATATTTCCAAACTTATGCACAAATTTAATGTAATTGCAATCAAAATATCAACATCATTCTTCACAGAACTAGAGAAAGCATTCCTAGAATTTATATGGTACCAGAAGAGACCCAGAATAGCAAAACTAAATCCTGGGTGGCAAGTTATATTATGAACCTACAGATAACAACAACAAAAACCAGCATGGTACTGGTACAAAAATAGTTTGTGATTTCTTACCTCTGGATCACTGGAACAGAATAGAGGACACAGACACAGTGAACTATGTGACCTTTGACAAAAGGGCCAAAAACATACTCTGGAGGATTAAAAAAAGTTCTAGGAAAACTGGCTTTCCACACACAGAAGACTGAACTGTGGCCCATCTCTCTCATGACGTCCTAAACTAAAATCAAAGCTATGTATTAAAATAGAAACACTTAATCCGCTAGAAGATAAACTAAATAAAACTCTTGAAGTCACAGAGGTAAGCAGGGCTTCTTTGAACATAATCCTGATGACACAGGAATTAATATAAAAAATCAACAAGTAGGATATTATCAAATTAAAAAGCTACTGCACAGCAAAAGAATCAACCACCAGGGGAAAGAAGCAAATAATGGAACTGGAAAAATTTGGCAGCACTGCTCAGATAGAGGACTAGTACCAGGAACGCATAGACAACTCAGAAATCTGGGACCCCTAAGAACAAAACAAAACAAAAAATTAAAACAAATACAAAAGAGAACAGAATGGACACTTCTCAGAAGAAGTAAAAATGGCCAATAAATACAGGAAGAAATGTTCAATGTGTCTGGCCATTAGATAAATGCAAAGTAACACAACAGTGAGACTGTTTTACTGCAGAAAAAAATAGCCATTATCAAGAAATCAAATAATAACAAATTCTGGTGAGGCTATGAGGAAAAGGAATTCTTCTGTATTGTTGGTGGGAATGAAAACTATCACAATCACTATGAAAATCTGTATGTAGAAGCCTCAAAAACCTAAAACTAGAAATTCCATTTGATCCAGCTAGTGTCCTTGTACGTAGGTGTCATCTAAAAGACTTAAAGTCATATCACAGTGACACCCGCAAACCCATGTGTACAGCAGCATGATTTATGATAGCTGGATCTTGGAAGCAGATACATATCCATCAACAGATGAATGGATTAAGAAAATGTAGTGTTTACACTTAAAATCCTACTCTTCCATGAGAAGGATAAACTGGAGTCATTGTAGGTGAATGGATGCATCTTGAGACTGTAATGTTGAGTGAAATAAACCAAACACACACGGTTAAATATGATGAGGTTTCTATTATATGAGAAATCCAAAATCTAAGTGTAGAGCAAAATAAAAGATTGACAATAGGAAGTAGGGAGATAGAGCTTTCTCAAATAGGAAAGGGACCAAGAGATGGGGGAGGGGACAAAGGAGGAGGGAAAAAAGATGAAAAGGAAGGAAGATATGGCATGTGTACAAGCCAATCCTCTACAAGGAATATGAACGTGATGCACTTCAAATACACACCAGTAAAAAGTAAAGTTATAGACATGCTGTTTAACAAATCAACCCACATAAGGTAAAGAAATTTAAAGTTTATAGTGCACTGACAGCAGCAGGAAAACTTAAACTCAGAATAAGCAGGGACTTAATTGATTCAGCTTCTCACAGTATGACCTAAAAGAAGTCATACAGCTGCTTTTCTAGTCCCAAGGGGAATATTGAGGGATACGGGAGCATTATGTCTGAAGTTTTTCTCAGACAGAGAGCAAGAGTGTGAGAGAGAGAGTGAGAGAGCAAGAGAGCAAGAGCCAAGATGAAAGCAAGAGAGAAAGACAGACAGACAGACAGACTGAGAAAGACAGAGAGAGAAACAAATAGACTGAGACAGAGAGAATCAAAGCCAATACAGAAACACATTAACAATTGGTTAATAAAAGATGGGAAAAGGGTATATAGGAATTTTATGAAAGGAACATTGTAAAATGTAAAATATAATCTTGCAACTTCTGGGATAAGTTTGAAAACATGAGTTTTTTCATTGCTGTTCTGAACAATCAAGAAAGAGATTAACTGATACAACCAACAAGCTATAGAGCAACAGCTTAAGCAGAATGAAGCACCAGGCACAAACAAGATGCAGCGTGTGTGTGTGTGTGTGTGTGTGTGTGTGTCCAGTAGTCAAAGCAGAAATAGAAAAGGCGCAAAACTAAACAAGAAGTGAGATGCAACTTGAGCGTACGATGAAATCATTGAACAAGCAGATGCGCTTCTCAGAGCCAGCAACCGCCACTGGTACATAAGAGAGCACCATGCATAGAGGAAAAGCACATCAAGGAGCCTTTGAAAATAAAATGGAAGCTGAAGCCGTTGCTGCTTCTGCAGAGGAGCACAGAGTTCCCTGGACCTCAGAGATGAGAAGGAGGAAAAGTGTTTAGGGGTTTGAGGACATCTGAGTGTATTTGTGGTATCTGTCGAGCCCCAAAGAAGCAATAAAAACTATCTATGCACTGTCAGCAAACATTCCAAGCAGAATGACCCGAAAATGTCAAGTGGACAAAAGCTTTATTCCTTATGTCCCTCCCCTGTCTCCCCCAATATATGCACGTCTACAATTCACACCAACAGCACCTACATTGGCATACAGCAATGCATAGCTTAACAGTCCTCCCAGTACACACAACACACATGCCAGCAGTCTGTGTGAAACAATAGGTTTAGTTACCAATATGAAGACAAAAGATGACTCATGGGGTAAAACGCCAATTTATAGCATCAAGTAAAGAAGTAGGGGACACAGGAGCTAGGCTGAAGAGGAAAAGTAGAGTTGAACTCTGTTATTCTTGGGTTCCGTATTTGTGAACTCACCTCCTCACCAAAATGTGTCACCTCAGAATCAGCACACTGCAGCACTTTCCTCTCATTTATTGACTGCTCTGGGAAGCAAAACTTTTGAATCAATGGGGCATGCTCTGACTCGAAATAACATTCTGCTTCCTGTTTCAGCGCCTGTGCTACGCAGTCTGCTTAGTGACACAGTTGGACATTTTCATGCTTTATTCTTGGCAATTTTGGAGTGTGAAAGGGATTCGAAGGTACAGTGTCCAAGTGCTGGCTGGTGTCCCTAAGCACAGGAAGACTGCAAAGTGTTTCAGGATGTGTCTGCAGTGTGCTTTGTGACCGCATGACTTACAGTGCCCTTCAACCTGAGTACAGTGTTGATAAACTGATCATGTATGTTAGATGTGTTTCAACAGAAATAGGTTATGCATTGAAAGTGACCAGAGGCTGGCAGGAACCTAACCCTGTCTTTTTCCTGGGACTATTGTTTTCCTACTGTGTACTCCAGCATGTTTACAGGGACTAACCTCAAACAACAAGGAGCACGTGCCTTGGGCTAGGAATAAAGGTACCCAACTCAAAATGGGTGTGAGGACATTGTGTGAAGATGGGAAACAAGGGTTTTGTCAGTGGAGGCACTGAAGGATGAAATCAAGCATCACACAATGTTAACTGTCATTGAAAGGTGTTGATGTGGGTGTTTGCTATTACTGGTAGTTATTTTAATTTCTTGAAGCAAAAATCCTTGGAAGGATACCATGTTGAGAAAGAAATTACTAGAAGGGTGCAACTACTACTGAACTATGGTTCTACACAGTTCAGCATACATGTCACAAGCCCTACATGCAAAATGGGTTGCAGGCTAAGCATTACTTCATCAAAAAGTTGATTTGGAAAAGGAGTAACTGTGACATGGTGACAGCAGACCTTAACACACAATAGTGTTGCCCTGTTTCTACAACAGCTGTGGAATAGCACTGGCATTATAAGCTTTCATCAGTTGGGAAGAAAAGTCCTAGATCTAGATAGTCAGGAGATATTTTAGTTTCAAGTATTGGTGAGTGACAATTTATTTCTGTCTAGCAGTTAAAATAATTTCATAGCCCAAGTATAAGCCACGACTCCATGTCATTTAGAAATCAGAGTGCCTGTACTTTAAATACTCCCAAACAGATGGGATAGGATGGTGAGGTGCTTTGACTCAAGGTAAAGCAACAAGAAGGTTGCCTTCCTACTCTTTTGCAATTATTCAATAACTAATAAAGCTAAGTATAATATCCAAATATTTCCACTTCTCTAGGCAAAATAAAAAGAATACTATTTGCCACATGAATGAGAAAGAAAAGGGACCTTTTCTAGGAAAAGGACATCTTTGCATGCAAAATATTCATCTCAGTAAAAGGACACCTGAGGACACTGTGAATAAGTTTAGGAAAGGGGAGGCACTGTAGACACAAGATTTTATGCATCCTTAGTTCCAATCTGAAGGAGGTATTAACTAATGGCAAGAATCCAAAAAAACACAAAAATGTTTGTCAAATACTACTCTATTCACTTTCCTTCAGATCGTGAGGAAGTATTTCAAGAGCGATCATTTCACCCTGAATTTTAGAAGGATCTTCATCTACCTGAAGAAGGCAGAGGGAAGGGGTTGGTGTAATCTCATGATCTGAACTGTTTAGGTGGTTGGAACTTAAGCAGATGTGTCTTGTTCCTGAAATTTCACAAATGGATCATACTGCCTCTGGGCCGGTGTTCAAGACAACACTACTAATAATGCTACATTTAGTATTTATTGGACAGCCATAGTATAAACGGTATGGATGAACACTGTTTATTATTCTAAATCTCATAGGACCAATTGCCTTAGGATGGTGAAGGTGCTGATCCTGAGTGGAATTTCGAATGAATCTTGGGCACTGGACATGCTCCATTGTCCTTTGTCTCAAAGTCTTAGAAAAGAAGAAGTGACTAACTACAAATGCCAGGTCTATTTTAATACTTTCTTAATATACAGTAGATGCCCATGTTGCTGAACTTTGGTGAAAATCAGGGGTGTGTCAAAGTAAAGAAGACCTTCTGGTCACATGTTGTTTATTACCTAACAACGCTGAAAATTCTCTCCCTGGTGGAAGCAAAACTTCCGCTGTTGGAGCTGAGGGTCACACCAACTCCCAGACAGCTCACTGGCTCTTTAACTGACTACTCCTAACTAATAGAAAAGCATATTCTTTTTTAGGAATTTGCTCTCTTCATAATGTTTGTAAGGGCAAAAACATGACCTCTAACAAGATAATTCCTTTGTGCTGTTGGCTGTGAGAGTCAAATGGCTTGACTTTTAATTTACGTTTCTTCAGACAGTCAAGGCCTGCTGAGACCTAGTCACAGGGCAGGGCAGTCACTGAGGACCCTCAGCATTTTCACACTGCGCTCACCCTCAGCCTTTGGAGTCCTCATAGTGTCTTTGAGTATAGTCACATACCCAGCTCTTTACGCTAAGGTGCATACTCTACTATGGACATTGAATGGGGACAGAAAGGTTTCAGGGTTATATTTCATTTTCACAGATGAAAACTGATGGGAGAAATGACATGGATCATGTCATTAGAGAAGAATAAAATATTTGGAAACTCCAACAATAAAACAACTTTATATTAGTAAATGGGTTTATTGACATAAGTGCACATAACAATGTATGACATTTAACCATTTCTCACTGACTTTCCAGTGACGCTATTTTAAAAAGAACACAGATCCAGGGAGTTGGCATTTTCAATGATATTTTGCAGATGAAAGGATGGGTGGTAGAAAGAATTAGAGGTCTTTTCCAGATTTTCAGTGGGATTCAATATTCCACTGCTATGCCAAAGAAGTGGCTAAGAAAGGGGATTTCACTATGCATGAAAAAAAAAGTCAGAAATATAAAAGGAGCCAGATAGCCCATGAGTAGGAAATAAGAGATCAGCTATACCTCTCCCATGTGCCCATAGGCTCCGAATCTAAAACAAGGGCTGGTGGCAAGCAAAGAATGACAGTCTATTTCCTGTGGTTTATTAAGTCTGGGCCCCAGATAAGCCTGCTAGAAAAGCAGCTGTAGTTTAAGTGAACTGGACATTTACTCATCTCCACGTAAACAAAGACCAGCTACTTTAGGTCCCTGGATACCTGCTCACTGGTTGGGATTAGAGGGGGGCCTGGCTCAATCTAGGCCAAATGTAAATGGAGTGAACTGGGTAGAAGGACCCCCCAGGCTGTGATGGATTCCCTGAGACACCAGGACCCTCAGGGCTGGAGGCCCTAAGCAGAAGGTTGACTGTAAAGTCTTAGCACCATTGTAGTGGCCTCCATAGTACTCTGCTGACCATAAATCCACAGCTACAGTAAATATAAAAACAGTGCATGCCCTCTTAGTAACTGCATTTTTAGACCACACACAATTAGTAATGTAAAGCCAACCACTACATTTAGTGATAAACAAGTACTTCATAAATATCAGGGAATGAAACTATCCTAGATAGCTGAAAACACTGAACAATCAAAAAAGCCTAACCCTAAGTTTAAAATTAAAACACTGAAAAGAAAATACTGCAAGCATTTACTAGAAGATTTAATAACACAATAAAACACTAGGGAGTGGAAAGATTAATTTGAAAAATAGGCAATTATTTCACAGTGAGGTTTAAGCACTCATAAGAGTATTCTAGTTTTAGTAGAAACAAATACCCACTGAATGTATTTCTTTTCACATTTATTTTCCATAAATTTTTCCTGTCTTCCATATCATCTAAAGGGATTAATGTGGTCAACTATCAACTCACAATCACCTTTTGTTTTGTTCTTACTTTGCTGGGCATCAAATCCTGGACCTCACACACAAGCTCAGTAAGTGCTCTACCACTGAACTACCCCCAGCCTGGACAATTCCTTCTGCTTCTCCACTAGGAAATCACTTTTATCATTTAACTGTAACTCAGGAGAAGTAGGCACAGAACTGAGTGGCACTGATAAAAATGCAACAAGCACATCACATTTATTCCCATCTAGACATACTGTCAGAAATATGGTAAGTGAGCTTGGATGCCGGGGTTCCCTAGGGGGTCATCAGTTGCATGCCCAATACATTCTTTTATGGAATCTGACATTGAAATTTCCTTTTCTATACATTGGTTTAAAAACTAAAATTAAAACCACAGGAACAACCCTGACAGAAAGGTCTTGCATGCAGCCTTCTCCTGAGAAAGTATACAAGTTTTAGTTACTGTCAAAAGAACCCAATGTGCTTATGTTGCTCATGTTAAAAGGAAAATAGTTGAATGGCCCAGTCCAACTAAAACAGTCATTGAGTTTATCCGTCAGTTTGTTAAATGTCAGAGATCTTCACATTTTTGAAGAAAAAAAAAATTGTTATTACTTTACCTTCTGGTTTCCTGAATGCTCTGCCCTTCAACATAATCGAGTTGCTAGGTGAGAGCATTCCCACCTGCTCACAATTTCCTTGGCAGGGACCACCAAACCAGTGGGGTCAGTTGCCAACTGTCCTTTGTAATGGTGCTAAGTTCCTTTTTCTTAAATAGAAACAAAACTCCTGTTTTGATACTGGGCAAGCAGAGCATGCACCAGAATCCTTGCGGGCCGCACTGGGGCTACAGGCGCGCCCATCTACCCCAGAGGAGCCCAGAGTACTGAGCTGAATCCAACACTGAGCTCCTCGATGCCTCCCACCTCTGCCTCACATCCACCACATCCCTACCACTGGCCTTAAGCACCAAATACGATCCATTTACTTCACACACACTGACTGGTGAGTTGGTCCTCTGTCCCCTTGGCCTATCCAGCAAATGCACAAGAGGGGAACAGATTTGATAAAACAAGGCTCTCCCTTGAGGTGGGTGCGGGGCCACGGAGAAGCTATTTAAGGCAAGATGGTCTCCTAGAGACCATCTCCCATCTAGTCTGCAAATCGTTGAAGGAGGTGGTCCTCCCGCCTCAAGCTGCCACCAGCGCCCCCACCAGCGCTGTCCATGAAGCGGTCACAGGGGAACTCAATGAGGTCAGCCTCGCTGAGTGCGCACACGGTAGTGCGTGGCCGGTGCGACTGAAAGCCAGAGAAGTCGGTAGAGACGCCAGTGCCCATGGATCGCAAGGGCCGTCTGGTGGAGTACATGTGCCTAACGTGGACCGGAGCCCCGCCCTTACGCCTGGCCCGCAGCTTCCTCCGCAGCCAGCGCGACCCCCAGGCTAACAAAGCTAGGAGCACCAACAGTGCATTGACGGCCAACAGGGCCAAGGTCAGCAGCTGATAGTCGACATCGCCTTGGCTGCTGGGCTCTGGCAGGGTGACCAGCCCTGCGCAGTGGTCTCTGGGGGCCACGGGACAGACTCGGCCCCCGAGAACGCCTTCTACACACACTAGGTAGGGAGTGTCTCCGCGCAGCTCGCGCAACGTGGCCGAGTCACTGCGCTCGGGCAGGTAGACGAAGCGGTGGAACTTGGGCTGCTGGCCAAAGCGGTCGAAGAGCAAGCGGAAGCGCGCGCCGCCCATGGGTCGGGGGCTGCGGTGCGCGCGAACCTCCCAGCGCACCGAGGCGCTGTTGGCGCCCACCGCCTCCACGGTCAGGTTGCACAAAATAAACTTATTGAAGTCACACGGATCAGACACCAGCGGAGGCAGGCTAACCCCGCCGTCGGACTGGGCACCGCGCTCTTGCTGCTCGGCGGCGGCCAGACGCTGCCTAGCTGCACGCTGCCGGGAATCGCGGGCCGGCGGTGATGGGAGGGCTGACTCCGCCGTCAGAGAGGGTTCCGCGCGGGCGAGGGCGGCGTGGGTCGGATGTCCCATCTCGGGCTTCTCATGCAGGTCCAGGGGCTGTGGGGCTGAGACCACACCAGGAGCTGCAGAGGGGCCCGCGTGCTGCAAGAGGCCCGGACCCAGCCGGCTCAGCCTCAGAACACTGCGATTGCTCACGAGCTCTCTGGCGACCGGGTCCCAGACGATCCCGGTTAGCAACCGCTCCCGCTGTTGGGGCAGCGGCTGCGGCGGCAACTCTTCAGGAAAAGCCCCTGCAGAGGGCGTCATCTCCTCCTCCCTCGTGCCTGAGGGGAGGAGCCGCTGCCCTTTCTCAGCAGTCGGGGCTGCGGAGGGCGGGGGATCCGCGCAGGACCCGTTCTGTAGCTGCTGGTCATCCAGGTAATCCAAGTATTTGCCCTGCAGGGCCGGGGGATAACGACACTGTACGAAGACGGTGAGAAGCCGGCCCTGTGAGTGCCAGTTGCCCATCCAGCGCTTCAGGCCTCGCAGCCGGCAGTCGCAGGTCCAGCCGTTGCCGTCTAGATCCAGCCTGTAGAGGGCCGGGCTGGCAGCGAAGATGTCCCCCGAGAGGGCACTGAGCGCGTTGTCGCGCAGGTTGAGTTCACGCAGTCGGCCCAGGTGGCCGAAGATGGCGGGGTGCAGGGCAGACAGCTCATTGTCACTTAGGTCCAGCGCCTCTAGACTGTGCAGAGGTTCCAGAAGCGCCAAGGGGAGCTGGCTCAGGCGATTGCCCTCGAGGCGCAGCTCGCGCAGGGCCTCCAACCCCCAAAAGGCCTCCGTCGCAAGGTGCGTGAGCTGGTTGCCCCTGAGTGACAGCAGGCCAAGGCGCGGCAGGTGCTGGAAGACACGCGGGCCGAGGTGCTGCAGGCTGTTTGCCGAGAGGATGAGAGTTGAGAGGGAACGTAGGGGGGCGAAGGTGGCTGCGTGGCGCAGGGAAGGCTGCAGCTCGTTGGCAGACAGGTTGAGGAAGCGCAGCTTGCCCAGCTGGGCAAAGGTATTCTTGCCCAGGAAGCGGATCCGGTTAGACTCCAGATGTAGGTACAGCAGGTTGCCCAGCGGGGCGAAGACTGCGTCTGGCAGCGCCTCCAGGGCGTTCCCGTCCAGCCGAAGCTTGACCAGACTCTCCAAGCCCTCGAAGGAGCCGCGGTTTAGGCGACTTATCTCGTTGCCGTTGGCATAGAGGATGCGCAACTTGCGCAGCGGGGCCAGCGTGCCTGGCGCCAGTGCCTGCAAGAGGTTGTTTCCCAGGTAGAGCTCCTCCAGCCGGGAGAGCTTCTCGAAGGTCTTAGGGTGCAGAGAGCGGATCTGGTTGTACTGTAAGTCCAGCCTTCTGAGCTGCCCTAGGCGGTGGAAGTCGAAGGCGGTGATGTTAGTTATGAAGTTGCCTCCGAGGCTGTAGGTGAGCACATCCTGGGGGCTAGGCAGCGAGCTGGTTTTGGGCACAGCTCGGAGCCCCCTGTTGGTGCACAGGAGGTGCTGGGGATGCTGGCAGTCGCAGCGCTCTGGGCACACCGGCTCCGTCCGCGGAGGGAGCGCGAGGCAGCCGCACACCACGAGCAAGAAGCGCACGGCGTGGACAGCCTCCATCGCCGCCCGCCCTTCGTACTGCGGCCGGATCGTCCTCTCTTCCCGCCGGCTCCGTGTCTCCTCCGCATTCCCCTTTGCCTGGCCAGAGTCGCTGAATGGCCTCTTTCGGACTTTACTGCGCAGTCCAGCCCCTCCTCCGCTCTTTGTCCGGTGGCTGGCCTCCGTCTCTGCAGGCGGGCTCCGCCGGGGCCAAGTCAGGAGGCGCAGAGCTCCCCGCGAGCTCTGGGTGCTACTTGTTGCATTTCTGCAGAAAAGTGTTTCTCTGGGTGTGCGTCGGGGACGGGGGAGGGAGCAAGCCTTGGTGCTTTTTGTTTGCAGCGGAGCCGGGAGAGCTGGATTCCCTGGCGCGGATTCTCCCTGCCCAGTGGATTCCCCAGCTGCAGGAGGGAGCCCTTCCAAGAGCTCCTCGGGGGCGCGGCTTGGCTGTGCAGCCGCAGGGGCTCGGCCCCCGCAGCCGGCGCCTCCTAGGTCTTGGTGGGGACTCGGAGCGCAGCGCGGGTAGAACCGCCTGAGAAGTACAGGCTGCGTCCGGAAGGGACCCAACTCGGCGAGTAGCGAGCAAACCGGGCGGAAATTCGTTCTTCCCACACTCTGCCCCTGGGGACGCGGGCGGAGAAAAAGGAGACGGCGGAGGGAGGACAAACCCCGGCAGGGGGAGGAGGAAACACTAACTGGCTCCGCGTCTAGTCAGCCCGAGCCCGGGACGCCAAGTGAGAAAAGTAGGGATTAAAAACAGCTGTACGGGGCGTACACTCAGGTCTGGGGGCGGGGGATGGATTACCGGGCGAACAAACGGGATTTGCAGACAGAGACCTTTTTATTTTCGGCGAGTACCCCAGCCGCTTAGGCGCTGTGGGAGCGCGCTTCCCCTTTTACCATTTTAACCCGCTGGCTGGTCGAGGTGCGGGCCTGCAGCAAGTTCGAGCAGCGCCGAGTTCGCTAGCATTCTCCAGGAGTTTGCGGGAAACTCAAGCTTGGTTGCAGAAGACTGACCCTCAAGAGCCTACTGGAGCATTATTGTGTAGTGTGGTCTTTGATAACAGGAAACTCTTACCGAGGCCAGGCTCCGCCCTTCCTGGAGTTTGACCTAAGTATTTGCTGGATCCTAAGGTGGGCAAGAGGAGGAAGAAAGCTCAGAACAGGTTCTGCTACAACGCAAGTGTCGCGTCAGATTTCGGTGGTTCCGCTGGCTCCATGAATTCTTTTGCCTCAGAGCCCTTGGGGAAGGCTGTGGACAGGAACCTACACAGCCCTATAAAACTACCTAAGCTGGGGATGTGTAGCTCAGAGGCACAGCGCCTGCAAGGCAAGCAGGCAGGTCATGAGTTCAATTACCAGAACAACATAAACCCAGCAAACCCAAACTACTTGAATCTGTAGCCTCAACTCCCTGCTTTATGCCTGGTCTTGATGTACTCTTCAAACTCATTAGGCCTAGAGTGCTCAGGCCTGGCTTAGTTGGAGGAGATACAATTCATTATCAGTTGGGAATGGTGCACACTTTATCAGTGGCTCATTGAGGGCAGACCCTACTGAGAATGAGGGTGGGCAAGAAATAGCTTTTAATGCTGACATCCTAGTACTGTAGGAGGCTGAGGCAGGATAGCCTTCTCCAGCCCAGCCTGTTTAGTTTACCAACTAAATAACTTGGTAAGTTATTTAGTTTTCTTTCTCAACAAAACAACACTGTGTATCAATCTGTCTTGTCAAAAATAATGGGTCACTCTCACTCCCATGGTGTCCAGAAAATGTTAATTGTTTGAGAATCCACTGTGAACGACAGCGGGGAAAATAAGGAGACATCCTCACCCCAAGGCTGACATCTATTTAGTGGGGAGGGTGAATACTCAATTAAAAATACAAGGGCATGGGAAAGCTGCAAAGAACACAGTGATTTTTAATATAATCCCAGTATTTCATTGCCCAGGTGAACCATTAATACAGGGAAGTGATGGAAGCTGGCTTTAAATGTAGAGAAAGATGAGATTGCTGGCAGGGTGGGAGCAAAGATTTCATGTGTGATCAGGGAGATTGGTGAAGTAGAAAAGCCCTGTCAGGGGGCAGTGCACCAGCCAGATTTGCTTGTGATTTGCTTGGAGTAGAGAATCAAAAGTGAGTGTTCACACTTGGGGAACTTTTTACCATGGTGAAATACGAAGTTTCCCAGATAGTTGGCTGTTAGTTCTTATTGTGGGAACCTTCAGAGATCCCATTAGTGCCCATAGTTGGTTTCTGTGGAAGTGTGGCTGCCTTAAGGAGGGACCACCACACTTGTGCTATGTATCAGAGTTCCCAGCTTCCCTGGCTAGGCCAAAAAGGTTGTCAGGAGACTCTTCAGCCTTTGCCAGCCACAGAAATGAACCAAGGATGCCAGAGGAAAGAGTGCTTGAAGAAAACTGACTTCCGAGTTGAACCCAAGTGTATCCACAATGGAGCTGAGTCCACCCACAGAATCCTGGATGGGAAACAGGTTGGAAGCTGAGAGAGGCTTGGAAAGGAAGATTAGCAGAAACAAGATCTCCCCCCCTTCACAAGCATGTTCTTAACCATCCATCACTTACAGACACCTCTGATTGATACAAAATATTCAGACTTCTGAAAGTATTCAGTGTTTTTTACCATTTGTACTTTGGTATTATTACCCAAATGTTTAGCATTTCCACCAGTACGCCTGGCATGTTGCTGGCAAAATCACACTGTACGTCATTTCATGTCAAAAGGCAATTGCTCCTCTGTCACACTGCATTTTCCTGATGCGCCCCATCTGTTGCATGGAGTTGACACTGTTTCCAGTGGATAGAGTAGTCTGTAGTTCACCAAGTGTGAACTGTTCCCCTGAGCGTTGCTCACATCCTCCTTCCAGTTTTAAGCAGAGTAAGATTTTGATATCCAGAGATAAAGTGACAACACACTTGTGCATACAATGTTTTTTTTCTAGAAAAGCCTGACTACTATCTTTTAAACAGATGCTTTCTTTTGAGGGCAGGTTGCCTGGGGCTGACTATACCAATGAATGATATTTAAATATTTCAGAGTAAGTCCATGGGGTATCTTTACATGCCCCTGGGGCTTCCATTTCTTCAGTGCTACAGGCTCAGGTGTTTGAATTATTTTCAGGCCATTTTCTCTCATTACAATAATATTTTACTTGAATCCAATAGTGCTTAAAGCCTCTAGTAGTGAAGAATTATTATTTATTTTAAAGAGAATAGTGAAGAATTATCCTCCTTGCTGCTGATGAACTGAAAAGTGATCAGTGAGAACCTGCCCTGCACCAAATTCAGGGTGCAGAGGGGCATGAGTGGCTGGCAAAAGTGCAGGGCAGCTCAGAGGAGAGCGATGTGTGTGGCGAGGGCAGCAGATGATAGGGGTGGAGGGGCGGAGCCTCATCAAGGGGCACCTGGCCCGGACTAGGAATGCTTCCTAAGCAGAAGTGTGTGCCCAGCTTGGGGGTGAGTGGTATAACCTAGCTGGAGCTGAGCAAGTACTCCCAGAGAGGAAGCCTAAAAACACACAAAAGAGGGATTTGGGAACTTCTTGGCTTCCACCTTCTTTGTTGGAGGTGATATTTAACATGTGTGCTCTTTAGCAGCATCAGACAACCAAGCTTGAACAATGGCCTAAAATAAATGCTCCTTAGATCCTATGTAAGGATTTCACCAGGCAGCTGAACACGTCATATTTGCACTGCCACATCCAGAGGAATCTTTGCCTAAATAAACAAAGTGGGTGTCACAGGAGGAAGATGTCTCCCTGGCTTTTGCCTTCTAACTCCTTAAAACCTTAGATAGTGATTGTACAGGGTTGCCAAAGCATGGCTCGAACACCCAGACCTTGGTCTTTACCTCTGAGTATACACACAGGCATCATATAGATGTTATACAAACAGCACCAACATGACCAGGGCCCTGTGGGCTCCTAGCTTTGTCCTGTGCTTTCCAAGGCCATGTTCCAGTCTTCTGGCAGTGCCATGCCCCTCAGAGCTCTGAAGGGATGTTCTGCTACAGCCCACAGCTCCAGCTCAACTAAGAGTGCCTGGGCCCGGGCAATACTCTGTGAAGTTCCCTAAGTCAGCCTGGGCCTGGTCTCCTAGGTCTCCTAGGAGCTGGTTGTATGACAAGTGTGTATTCCCTTGGGGAAGACACAGGGGCTGCTGTGTAAGAAAAAGCTGGAATTGTATATTGGGTTTCTTTGTGTAACACAGGGGTGAGAGTTAGAAAAAGGGGCTCTGGCCTCCTTTCACCTCACGTATGGAAAGATGCCTTGGGAGTGGAAGGAAAGCATGTTTTGGACAATGTAAACCCCCTTGTATTGTATGTTAGAGGCAAAAACTAATTTTCTGTGTAAAAGTGTCTTCTTTAGCAAAAGTCGCCACATAGCCATCTGTATCAGAATAACTATCTTAATTCAGCAGTGTCTTTGTTAATGGATAGATCCAGGCTTGATCAGAACACAGGACTTTCAAGTATTGATTACATTTAAATGAGTAATTAGCACAAGTACAACTGGAAATCTAGGACAGAATGCTATTCATTTCATTTCATTTTTGGAAGCTTGCATTTTAAATTTCAAGTGTGCTGGGGAATAGTTTCAGAGGTCAGATGAACAGACAGACGAGTTCAGGCTGGTTCTCTGACATTAAGTGTGGTGTAAGGACTCTCAGGGCTCTTGCCCAGGCATGGCATCCTCTTGGGCTTGCCAAGGATGTACACCTATGTTTTCCTGAGGAACAAACTGTCTTTTCCTTTGAATTCATCTCAAGACGCAGGGAGGAGTCCAGGTCACATCTCCGGTAACCCGTGAAACAGTCCTGAGTTGGCCCACACACTGCCTTGGTGCCCAGTGGGCCAGTTAGAGGAGGGTAGCTGTGGCCAAGCTCCCCCTGCAGGGTGTAGACCACAGAGCCAGCCAGGCCTGCTGGGGCAGCACGCTGGAGCTTAACCAGGGCAGCCCGAAGGGATGGCAGCTATTTCCTCACCCTTGTGAGCCAACTCCAGGCAGGTAGTGTGGCTCCTGACAAAGATGAAGTCGGAAATAGGACGGTCCCCAGGGCTCTCTCTGTAGGTCAGTAAATGACCTCCAGAGTTATTTTTCTTTGTGTAAATAAGCTCATCTTAATCCCTACCTATGAGACAAATTCCTTTTCCTTGGAAAATTGGAATGTGAACAAGACCACCGCTGGTTTACAGTGTATCTGCCAGTGATCCTTTTAAGAAATACAAGAATGCAGGTCTCTGGCTAGGTATAGCCTTATTAAGTCAAAATCTCTGGGCAATAAAGCACAACATCTGCATTTGTAAATTCACTAGTTTATTTTTATGCCACTTAGGTTTGAGAAAACTAACAGATGAGACTTCAAAACAACTAATTATAATCAGCTGATCATATAACTAAGAAATTCCTAATCTGAAATGTTCAGAACTAGGTGTGTTTCAGGTTTGAGAGTTTTTGTATTTTGAAATACTTCTGTAGGTGTTACTGATTCAGCATCCCTCATTCAAAAATGCAAAATTTGCATGCTCTAAAATCTGCAATTTGTTCAATAAAAATTGAGATTTTAATGTTTCAAATTCTACATTTGTGGACTTGAGATGATCAATCTCTCCTAGCAATAATAATAATCAATGTCTATGTGGCCCATGACTGAGAGCCAAGCAGTGATTCAAGGAGTGGACATGAAAGAATCCATTGGCTTTCACAGCTACACTGTAAGGTAAAGACCTGGACATGTTAGATTTCCTGGTATGGGGACCGAGTACCCAACACTGACAGCTTAAAGGAGAAGAGGTTCAGTGGAGCTCATGGTTCTGGGGGATCCAGTCCATGATCTGCTGAATCCAAGGCAGAAAGATCCCAGGAAGGGGGTACTGAGTGAAGGTGCTCAGCCCACAGCAACCAGGAAGCAGAGCCTGGGAGGAGCACTTGTGAGGAGGAGTGGGGCCACATGTGAACCCCACGATCACCCCTCCATGGCTCACTCAGCACAGGCAAAGTCTCCTGCTCCAGCCCCCCAGGTGGGTACCAAAGCCAACCAAACTGACTATTCCAACCACCCACATATGATTGTCCCTGTCTTGCAGAGGGAGATCTTAAAACAATAGGCTCAGCCTACAGAACCTTTAGAGCTGGGCCTACAGACTTTATCCAGCACATCCCAGGCACTGTGTGGTGAAAATTTAAGCTTAGGATGCACTGGCCCTTTTAAGGGCTTGTTGAGGCCTTTCCATACTTTCTTTTCTATGAGGAAAGACAAGGGCGATGAAACCCTCATCTTCAGAGAGCTCGATGTGGCTGAGGATAAATGTGTACGCACCAGTGATCCTGGAGCCAGTGTCATCATAGGTAAAGATGGTGTAATGGCACTAATTTTTGGAAAGGCAAATAACAGAGAACTAAACCCTTTGTAGAAAGCAAACACTCTGTGTGTTTCAAGTCCTTTATAATGTGAATGCTCCCAATACTTTGGAGTTTTACTTCTGTTATGGTTTGTCTCTAGGTGTCCCCCAAAGCCTCATGCAGTCCTGAGTGGCAGTTTCTAGAGTTTGTGAGTAATTCATGATCCAGTGCTGGGATTATGGGTGTGAGTGCTACACCCACCATTGGGCGGTCAGCCTGTGTACAATGTAAGAAAGGGAGAGAGGCTTGCTAGCTGCTGCAGCCACTGCTCCTCCCTTTGCTCTTTGCTGTTTTTCCTGCCATTTATGGCTGCCCTGTACCATGTACCCCTCTGCCTCAGAGCCAGCCAAGGATGGACTGAAGCCTCCACAAACTGGGTGTCCTAGCAGTGAAAGAAAACTGAGACAGCTTCTTAGGAAAATTCATCAGTCCAAAGAAGTTGATTACTTGAAAGCAGAACAGTGAGTGACTCGGTGGGAACTGCAGTAACTCTGGATGCTGAAAGGCAGATGCTGAGGGAGTGTAATGACTGAGGAAATAAGGCAGATCCACAGGCTGTTTATGGTTACAGTGTAGAGCTTGTTTATATGTAACTGAAATTTTATAGCAGCAATATAATGTTGTTTTCCCGACAATGAAATAGCTTAAGGAAATGCTCCAGGCATAAAAGTAGCTTTACTCTGAAGTGCTGAAATATTTGTCATCTCTAAGAACCAGACCTGCAATTGTACTTTATGGTACTGCCGTTCACTATTCTCTTACTTCGATTTCTACATGTTACACTAACGGTACTTATTTATCCATCTATAGCCCTGCTAATCTGGAAGGTCTAAAGCCTTGTTTTATTTCATTTCTGCGCCACTGAGTAACAGATATTGAATTTTTAGTGCTTTCCTAAAGTGAACAAGAACATTAATAGTTGTTGGCTTAGATGATGAGAAAATAGTTTTAATGTCACCCTATTTCTTTTTGTTTTCTCTGTATGTATAATTGCCATTTTTCTTTGAAATTATTTTTTAGAAAGGAAAATGTTTTCATCTCTTAATGTCTGAGTTCATGCTAATATAAGTATCAATTAGATGAGAATTATTTACATCCCCAGTTTTGACAGGAGGATGCAAACAACTGGAGAAAATAGCTAACTTCTGGAACAGTCTTCTGCTGTGTGGCAGATGGACATCACCATGGGAGCTGCCTGACCCCAGAGGCTTTGTGGATGGCCCTTCAGAGACTAGTCAGTGGCATTCCCTCATGCATGCAGCAAATGTGGCCAGTGGGGGGTTGTTCAAAGCATGCAATGACCGGTACAGTAAGGCACTGGTCGGTTAGCTGCTGGCACTGACTGGGCAGGAGCGACAGCAGCTGGAAAGTGAATGACGTGCCCAGCTGTGCACAGGGACTCCTCTGTACTTGATTAGCAGCTTGGCTATTTTTCTGCCTTCCTCCCTTTCTTCTATCCTTCCTTCCTTATCCTAACTCTTTCTTCCTTTCCTCCCTTCTTTCTTCCCTTTTCATCTCTTGGGATTGTACCCAGGGCTTTTACATTAAGATACATCACCAGACCTGCTTCCTACTTAATATTTATTATTATTATTATTATTATTATTATTATTATTATTATTATCATTGAGACAGTGCTTGATAATTTGTTGGGATTCCCAGGCTGGGCTTGAACCTGTGATCCTTCTGCCTCAACTTCCAAGGCAGGTGCAGTAAGATCCAGGAAGGAAAGTAGAGATAGGGGGGTGAAGGGGAGGGGACTGGAAGGGAGGAAAAGGAAAGGAAATGAGAGAGGGAGAAAGAGAGAGAGAGGAGAAGTGGCAGGGAAGGGACAGGGGTGGGGAGGAGAAGAGAGAATTAGAGGGGAAAAGAAGATAGACAGGGAAGGAAGGAGCGAAGAGAGAAGAGGAGGGGAGGGATGTACCACTACACCTGGCTTTGATTAGAGTTTCTAATTGGTGCCTTAGTTATGTACTTTTCTGCAATAAGGACAATTTATGTAAGTCTTGGGCCCAATGATAAGGAACCATGAGGAACAACAAGAAAAGTCCAGGTGCTTCCAAGCAAAAACTTGTCTGGGTCCAGCTTCACCATGACCACTGAAACTTCACAGTAAAAACGTTAACAAGGTGGAAAATGAGGATGAACCCCCCACAAAACATGAATTGGGTGTTCAACGTACATCCTAGAAATTGTCTCCTACTATCTTAAGTAAACTCATAGATATTTTGAAGGGGATTTAGTTTGTAAAAGATTAGTTGGGCAGTGTGGTACATGCCTACAATTCCAGTACCTTAGGATATTGAGGCAGGAGCATCAAAATTTTGAGCTTAGGCTGGATGATTTAATGTGACAATGCCTCAAAATAAAAAAGTTACAAAAAGACTAGGAATATAGTTTAGTAAGAAAGCCTTGGGTTCAATCCCCCAGGGCCAGAAAAGAAAAGTTACTATTTTTCTGATAATTTGATCTGAATCTTTATAATGAATGGGCTAAAGACAGTTGTAGTAATCTGCCTCGAAGCCAGGAAGGACTGCTGATTTAATTAGAGAGGGATTGACTGCTGTCTAAGATCCCCTCCAGCTTCAAACATTAAGGAATCTATTACATTTCTTCAGTGGAACATCATTCACCTCATTGGAATTTGATAGTCTTTAAAAGAATATTGGTTTAAAGGATTAGCAACTCATCCTGTAAACTTCTGAAGATTTATAAGCAAAACCTGGATATACATGTGTCAAGTCCCTCCCCGCTCTGCTGGGTCTACAGATGTCTCCTCATTCCAGTGTCCCTCTGCAGCCAGACTGAGAAATGCAGCTCTATCCTGCCAAGGGCATCCTGTCAGTCTCAATAATGGAAATCATCTTGGACAGTTAAGTAATTGGCTATATACACTGTAAATGCCCTAAAAAGTGTTTGCAGATTTCATCAAAAGCCCAAATATTGTTTTATTTAAAACTAAGAACATGGCAAGAAGGAAATTAGAGGAAGGAAGCCTCCATGCCCCCTTTCCAGAGCCTCTGTAATTTTCTATGAAGATTTGCACTTTGATTATGTTTAGTAACGCCATATGCTGGAACAGGATGCCAGATCAAAGACACCAGTCACAGCTGGAGCCCTTGCTGCAGATGGGACCTAATGTTCCTGTTGGTAGAATGCTAATAGGTCTTTAAAGGCACTCCCCCATGACCTCTATCACCGCTCCTTCACTCTCAAAATGTGATTAAGAAACCTCAAACACGAATGTTTGTAGCATCTTTCTCATTGTCCACCGTGATACTCTGTGCATTGAAAGAAATTGGTACCACTTAGAGATTTTGAACTAAAGAATTCTCAGAAGCTTACTGTACTTTGTCAAGGTTTACAGTGTGCATGGCCTTGCACTTCTGGGGCGTAAGGGCTTGCCTAACACGGCTTTTCTTTTGTTAGTGAGCATGCACATACTTCACTCTGGTTTTTTTCTACAATTAATTTCTAAAATGAATATGTTTTTAATGGTTGAAAATCTTTGCTAAAGCCGCATATGGTGCCGTGTTCATTCTTGCTTTCCACGTTGCCCTGCCGTATCCTTCTTCCCTGTTACAAATGGTTTTTCTTACAAACCTTCTAGAAAATCAATCTTGATAATGACAATAACCTTGGAGAGTTGTTTACTGTGTGCAGTGTAAATATCCCCAAAGAATTCACAGAGGGCATAAAAGCCAAGTGTCTGTCATAAACTATGGCATCTATATGATGAACATGGGGGTATCAAGATGAGGTCCACTGACTGCATCTCTACCCTTGAGCCACAGCAGTTTCTGATCTATGGCTCATTTTCCTGGTCTATAATAGGGGCCAAATCATATCTGCCAAATGTAGGAGTTTCTACAAAACTCTATGGAAGAATTACATCATGACAAGTACTATAAAAATAAGATTGCTCCTGATGCTTCAACATGCATGTGTTCTCAGTGAGGACATCAGAGTCCTCAAGAGTAACATCCACACTTACCCATAGCCTCTTGATGTTCTGTGTAATATCCAGCACAAGGTCACTTCTTAAGTTATACATCTTCAATAAATGTCAGGCTGAGCCAAAAGTCCTAGGCTGTTCCATGCTACTGTACTGAAATACCAGAGACTGGGTAATTTATGAGGAATAGAAACTTATTCTTCACTATTCTGGAAGCTGAGAAGCCCACCATTAAAGGGCTGGTGGTTCCTTGTCTGGTCTCTGCTCCCAAGCAGGTGCTTTGAATTGTACCCTCCGATTGCAGAAAGTAGTTGGGTAGCACAAACTCCCTTTAGAGAGGCACTTGCTCCATTCCTCAGATCACAGCTTTCATGGTTAGCCCCTCCCAAAGGCCAGACTTTCAAATCCTATCACACTGGAAACATCTGAATTTTGGAGAGAACACATTGAAAACAAAGTAAGGAGGAAGCCACATTCTTGGATTCTTCCAGCTTTCCTTGTAGGTTCTGTTGCCATCTTCTTTCATTGCTCTTCTTCGTTTTTTTTTTTTTTTTGTCTTTTTCAGACAAGATCTTATGCAATTCAGGCTGGTCTTGAGCTCACTTTGTAGCCCAGGAAGGGCTTGAACTCACAATGATCTTCCTGCCTCAGCCTCCCACGTGCTGGGATTACAGGTGTGCATCCCCATACCTGCCCCTCATTGCTCTTTTGCAGGCCACCTGTAGCCAAAGAATGCATTCTTCAACAACCAGGTTCCCCTGCTGCCCATGCAGACTTAGAGGCTGTGTTGGCCTTGCAGTCACTCCATGTGCACACTGCATCACTCGACCTCACTGGACATCAGCTTCCACCCCGGTCATAATCTGTCAGTGTTTTCTCACAGGGTTCTTGTTGCCATTCATAGCTCTTATGATACAAAAAAAATTTTCAAGGAAAAAGGAGAGTCTGGATTGCCTGACCAGGTCTTGAATGATCAGAGAATGCTTTGAAAACTGCTGCAGAAGATTGATAAGAAACATCCTAGCCATGATAGGGTAGGACTAGCAGGTTGACTTGGTTTAAGGGACAGTGTGTTAAATCTCTCTATAATCCCTTCCAGCTTTAAACATTAAAAGAAATTATTACATTTCCTCATTAAAACATTATTCAATTCATTCAGATTTGTCAGTGATAGAGTTCTTTAAACAAGCTGTTTTATTTAAACTGCATATTATATAGCAGGCAGTACTTTTCCAGGTTATGGTTGACTGATCTCACCAACCCACGGAATACAACTAGTTTGATATTAATCCACAATGAGCAGAGAACTGTATCACAGAGTTGACACAAGTGTTTAACAGACCAAGACAGCTTCTTTGCTTTACCCCTAAGCTGTCAAACTAACAAGTCAATAGACCATTCTTTCCGTTAGAACCCCACAGTAGAAAGCCCCATTTGTCAAGATAACAGTCCTGGGCTGAAAACCTATTGATGCTTCAAAAATACTACTTAGCCACCTGCTAGTGAGGGTGTTTCCTGTGAACTTAGCCATTTGGGAAAAGTTCAGAAGTGATCCGTAAGGGCGATTACTCCAGCATGCTCTGGTGTAAAACCTCCAGTGGTGACCAGTGTGTGAGTCCCATTATTCCCTGAGGTGGTGCTATGCAAGTGCCATCACCTTCCACCCAGGACGAGTGACCACAAATGCCTACCAGAAGAATAACCATTAACACCTTGTGGTTATGGAGAGGTGGTCATGTGCCAGGCACACTTCTAAGCTCTCCACAAGCACTAAGTCATCTAATCCCCACGAGCTCATAAATAAGTTACTGATCTCATCATGTAGACAGTGCAGCTGCAGTAAAGAAAGATTAAATAACTGCTCCAAGGTCACACAGCTAGAAAGTGACAGAGGTGGGACTTGCACTCACATTTTATGAAAATTTGTATGCATGCTTTTCATATGAATTTTTGACCAGAGTGGCCTTATCACTGATAGTGCAACTTTTTGATGGATAACATTTTTTTGAAGAAATCCAAATTCAAGGCACAAAGGCAAGTCAGAGTGCATCACAATCCCTGATCAGAAATTATATTACAAAGCTAATGTGATAAAATCAGCATGGCATGGCCAAAAATAGACCTGAGGATCAGTGGAACAAAACAGAAGATGCAGACGCAACCCCATACACAGTTGGCCATGTTTTCTTTGACAAAGGTGCCAAACATGTTCACTAGAAGAAAGATAGCCTCTTTAATAAATGGTGCTAGAAAAACTGACTTTCCTCATGCCAAAGACTAAAATCAGACCTGTGTCTATCATCATGCACTGAAGTCAAAATGAATCAAATATCTAAATATTAAAACGGAATCAGTATTAAAGAGAAAATAGGCAGAAATCTTGAACACATAGGTGTAGACAGAGACTTCATAGGCAAAACTTAGTCTGCACAGGAAATATTAGAAAGAATCAACAAATGGAACCTCACCCTATTAAAAAGTTTGTGCATAGCAAAAGAAATTACTAGCAGCAAAGTGAAAAGACAATGCGCAGAATGAGAAAAATTTATAGCCGGTTGTCTCTCAGACAAAGGACTTAAATCTAAAACATATAAAAACTTTAAAAACAAATCAGGCCCCAAAATTGAAAGACCCAATACAAAAATGGGCATGCGAGATGAATACACACTTCTCAGATGAAGAAATGGAAAATGGATAATAAATACATCAAAAAAATATTCAGTGTCACAGATCATTTGAGAGATGCAAATTAAAACAACACTGAGATTCTATCTCACTCAAGAAAGAATGGCTGTCATCAAGAAATCAATCAATAACAAATACTGGAGTGGCTGTGGGAAGAAGGTATTCTTCTCCACTGTTGGTTGGAGTGGAGACTAATGCCACAATGGAAATCATGTGAGATTCCTTATAAAACTAGGAATAGAGTTTCTTTTGGACTCAGCTATTCCTCCTCTGTATCTTCCTAGAGGAATTAAAAGCATACCATGCATATGTGCACCTACATTTTTAGCAACACAATTTGCCATAACTCTTGGAAACAACCCAAATGCCCATCATCCAAGGAATAGGTGAAAAAGATGCGTTGTTTTTACATTATATATATATATATATATATATATCATTATATATATATATATCATTACATTATATCTGTAATGATCTAGTAATGGAGTACTAATCTGTTATGAAGAAGGATAATCATGAGATTTTTATAGGTAAGTGGATACAATGCAAGTGCATACTCATAGATGAATCAGGCCCACATGTATAAACTTTGTATTGCTCCATTAGTGTGAGGAACTGAATGAGTAAGTAATACCCAAAATGTACAATAGATGTTGTGAATTGGGAAGAAACTGTTCAAAAGAAAAGAGAATCTGCAATGGGAAAAAAAGAAGGAAAAGAAGGAAGGGAAAACAAATATATATATATATATATATATATATATATATATATATATATATATATAATCTACAAGATAGTTGTACAGCTAGTTTCTCTTAGTTTATTAGAAAGAAAGGTTTGAGATAATGTTGCTTGGACAATACTTCTTGCCTATACCTTGTACTCTGAATAACTACTGTGGAAACAACAATGTATAATGTATTAATTATTGTTACTATTCTACTGGCCTGTTTTGAAACTCTGTTTTATGATTTTCATTTTAATTTGTTTCCTTCTTTAAAATAAAAAAGGAAATGATCTGCCCTTTCATGTACATTATTTGAACTACAGCATTTTAAAATGATTCTTTCACTGGAAACTTTCCAAGTCACTGCTGTCTATCCCTGCCATAATTAGATCAGTGTTCTGTGCAGCCCTATCAGTGTGTTCTTATCTCTACAATTTCACAGCTTGTATTACTTGATCCTCCATTGTTATGCTTATTGTTAAATCAACAACAACCTTTTGTTAGTACAGAAGCAACATATGTAGACTGTAGAAAGTCAGAATATAGATTAACAATAAAGCACTATATTCCTACCATGGAAGACTGGATACCTATGTCCTAGACCCCAGGAACTGTAGGCCTCATGGCAATAGGAAAGTGAGATTGCAGGTTGAATCAAGGTTGCACTCAGTTGACTTAAAGATTATGCTAGAGCATCTAAATGGGCTTAATGAAATTGCAAGAGTCCTTAACAGTGGAAGAGGGAGGCAGAAAAGCCCAGAGTGCCATATTGCAAGAAAGACCAAACATTGCTGGTTTTGAAGATGTAGGAGGGTGCTATGAGCCAGGGAATGCAGGAGTGATCTAGAGGCTGGGAACTTCTGAGCTATTAGAAAGGAAATTATCCCAGCCTAAACCTTGATTCTAGTTCAGTGAGACCCATGGTGAAATTCTGACCTACAGAACTGCAAGATAAGAAACATGTATTTTATAAGTTACCAAGTTTTTAATGCTTTTATGCGAGTAATATAATATGAATCCACCCACCCACTAACCATTATCATTGTTGGCTTTTTATATGTATAAAGCTATATATTTCTAGATCTTTTTGTTTGCATATTTTTAACTCAAATGAGATCATGAGTTGTAAACTGCCCATCTACAGCCTTCTTCTGTCGCTCTTACATAATGACTGAGGCTAGACTATGTGCAACAGCCAGAGTATTTTGGCTCACAGCTGTGATGGTTCAACCACATGGGGCCAATATCTCCTTGGTTTCTGGTGAGAAGTACATACTACTTGGTGTGGGGTGCAAAAGCAGAAGGAAAGTAGGCACGAGTGAAAGAGGTCATACTGGGAGAGAAGAAACAGGAAAAGGACAAACTTGCTTTTCTAACAACCCACTCTCACATTATCTACATCTTCATGAGAACAAATTGATCCTCTTCTGAGAATGACATCCCCATAACCTAACTACCTTTTAAAGATCCATTTTCCTCTTACACTGTTCTATTGGCAGTGGTTTTTGTGTGGACAGCCTATTTCTAAATCATAAAGCTGCATGTTTTAGCAATTTTTTTTCCTTCAAAAATTTTTCGTTGTATCTAATACTCAGATTATTTTCAAATTACCATAATGATCCTCCCTCAGTGATTATTTATCTAAGTCAGGATTCAAGCCAGGATCATGCATTATATCTGGCTTCCATATTGCTTAGGTATTTTACAATCTAAAATAATCTTTTTAAATTCATGTACTAGTTTACTTGCATGGTGTTTGTCCCAGTGGTTTATTACATTGTCAGTCTTATCTTCTTATATCCTCTATATTTTCTGCAAATTGGAAGTTTGTTTGACTCATGTTAAAAAAATGTACTCTACAATACATCTTGTGCATTGTAATGTGTTTATAAGAAAATGTTTTCTAGGGTTGGTGAGATAGCTCAGTGGACTAAAACTCTTGATTAGGAAAATTTAGGCAAATGCAGAGACAATGCTTCAATTCCCAGCACCACACACCATGCCAGCCCCACCTGCATGCCTGTAATCCCATCGCTGGAGAGGCTGAAAGCAAGAGGATCACCAGGAGGCCATGCTGCATAGTGAGATCCTGCAACAACCAAATGCATTTAAACAACAACAAAAAAGTTTTCTATCTAGTTAGTGCTTACTCTTCTTATTAAAGCCCCGATTATCTGTACACACCATGTATGCCTGTTTTTGTTGTTGTTTTATTTTTGTTTTTGAGGTACAGAGAATTGAATCCAGGGTCTTATGCCTGAGCTACATCTTCAGGACTTTTTATAAGTTTGAGACAGGATCTTGCTAAAGCAGTAAGTTTCCCAGGCTGGTCTTGAACTTGCAAACCTCCTATCTAAGCCTTACAGCAAGCTGGGATTACAGGTTATGCACCCGCCACTCCCAGGTTGTATCTTTCCTTTTTAAGAAGCTCTAAAACAGAACATTCCCATCTATGGAAGTGGAGATCAGAACAGTTTTGATGCCTCTGGGAATGGCAGAAATTGGCCAGAAAGGAGTTGGCATAACCTGAAGTGCGGCAGTCTCTGTGTGTCCATCCTTTGGGTGTTAGGATGGCCTCTGCCTCTTGCTGCTGTGGAGTGAAGTCTTCCTCCTCAGGATCGCAAAATGTTTTGTGTGGAGATGTTCAACTCCATACAGACGCAAAGTCTTTGCTCAGCTATCTCTGTCACAGTCAAATCCACTTAATAATTTTTGCTTTAATTGATATTCATTAGATTTTTTTTTTAAAATGTTTTCATTTTCTTTACATTGATTAGTTGCATCCCTTGGTTAAAAAACAAAAATCGTTCTTGATTCAACTATCTGCTTGTTGTATTGAAAAATATACTGTACTGGGGAAACAGGAAAATTTTTTGGCCTTTACTTATTAATTTCAAAGAGAGAAATTCAGGAATAATTTCAGCTAGGATGAATGATTTTTCTAGCTATTTTTTTTTCTGTCATTATCAAACACTCAGAGATTTTCACAAGTTTATTGTATTCCAGCAGATCTTTATGCAAGATTTCTAGAAGTGTGTTTCTGTGTCAAAAGCATGTTAAATCCATAATTGTCTTCATACTTCTAGACTATTCTATAAGGACTCAAATTCTTAACTACTGTGATAAACTACTTCTCAAGTCTGGGACTCATCAGAGATATGAATGCATATTAAAAACAAGGGCCAGCCAGATAGCTCAGTGTATTAAAGTGTTAGCAAGCAGGTGCAGGGGCCAGGGGTTTGATCCCTTGGCCTGCCGTGCCAGTCCTGCCCCTGGGACACACTGAGAAGGCAATTGAGACTGGGCATCGTGACATGTGCCTGTAATCCCAGCTCTTGGGAGGCTGTAAACAAGCAGATCACTAGAGTCTGATCTAGTAGTGAGACCTTGAATAACTTGTATACCCTTCCCTAAAATACAAAATAATAAATAAATAAGCTAAAAATGAAGTGTTAGCCTGGGGCTGTAGCTTAGTGGTAGAGCACTTGTCTAGAAGAGATGAGGCCAAGGTTTGATCCCCAGCACAATAAATACAAAACAAAACAAAAATAAAGCCTAGAAATAAAACAATAGGACCCTAAGGTGAGAATATGCCACAACTAGAACCACTTATGTTGCCAATGGAAGCATTGCTAGAAATATTCTCAGGAACTGTTTTGTAGTTTCTTTATAGAATTAAATGTGTCCCCTAATCTAAAAATAATATCTCTTATTGCTTAGGACAGAGAAAAAAATCTCAAACTTGTGATCCTCCTGCCCCAGCCACCTAGAGTGCTGGGATTACACACTAAGGATGAACCCAGGATCTTTGCCCTGAGCTACATCCTCAGCCCTGTCTTACTCTTTATTATGAGACAAGGTGTTACTAAGTTGCCTGAGTTGGACTCAAATTTGTGATCCTCCTGCCCCAGTCACGTAGACTGCTGGGATTACAGTATTGTAATCCCAGCAGCCTGGTTTGAAAATATGTTGTTTTGTTTTTAAAGATAAAGAATGTTCACAAGGGCCTTATTTTTTAATAGCCCCAAGCTGAAGGTAATGCAATAGTTCAACTGCAATTGAGTGGATAAATGTCAATTGTGGTATGCAATGGAATATCACTCAGAAATTAGAAGGAACTAGATATACTGAGTCATGCAGTAATGTGAATGAATCCCAAAATAATTACGCTGACCAACAGAGCTAGACACACAAAAAGCACAATCTGTGTAATTCTATTTGTATGAAGTTCTAAACAGATAATACTTATCTGTGGTAACAGAATCAGAACACTGATTTCTTCTGGGAATGGTGGCATTAACCAGATAGGGACTTTCTGGGGTAACAGCAGCATTCCATATCTTAACCAAGTAGTAATGCATGTACATAGTAGTTGGAATTTAAAACTGAATACTTAATATGTGTACAGTCCTTTTATTGTAAAATGTAAAGTACAATTGCATGATTTTAAATGCAGCCTTAGTTAGCTCTTTAACAAGTGGCACAGTCCTCTTTCCTCATTCCCCAAACCCTGGCACCTTTCTTGTTCTGGATCTCTTAACACTGTTTCTCTCTGTCCCAACCTTGCACCTGGCTGCCCATGCCTCACAACATTCCAAGTACTAGCTTCCCAGGTAGACTTTCAGGGTCCTCTATGTGACTTCAACGTATGCTGTCATGACCCTTTTTATCAATGACTGTCTACCCATGCTTCAGATGACTAAGCACTGCACGCAGTCTGAGTGGTGCAGAGAATGGAAGGGTATTTTCTCAGCTGAAG
The DNA here is from genome assembly GCA_004027165.1 of Ctenomys sociabilis. NCBI lineage: Eukaryota > Metazoa > Chordata > Mammalia > Rodentia > Ctenomyidae > Ctenomys > Ctenomys sociabilis. The sequence continues at coordinate 30,338 of PVKA01000301.1, read as the reverse complement.
CAGAAAGTCTGCGGTTATTACATGGTGTGGACAGGATCTGCTGAGGATATTTTTCTTGATTTGGAGACAGCTGCATTCTCACTGTTTCCTCACAAGGCACAGAGAGAGAGATTAGCAAACAGAGAGATAATCAGAGAGAGACAGAGAGAGACAGAGACAGACAGCAATAGAAACCCAAAGACAGAGACAGAGACCTGGTGTCTCTTTTTACAAAGGCTCTAATGCCATCATGAGGTCTCCAACTCTTCATGACCTCATCTAAACCAAGTTGCCAAAATCCTACTTGCAAAATGTAATCGGATTGGGGTTAGGGCTTCAACATATGAATTTGGGAGGTACACAATTCAGGCCATAGCACCTGGGAATATTAACAGAGGAGCAAGCCTCTGTTAATCACATCCTCAGAGATTCTAATTAGATTATTTGAGGTGGGACCTGGCATCTGTATTTCTTTTTACTGTGCATTATTGCTCAAGGTGAGTTCTGTGGACCGGCACCATTAATATCCTACTAGGGTGTAGACTGGCCCCACCCCAGACTTTTCATCCTATTCTGCATCTTAATAAGAACCCTGGACGATTCCTTTGCATTGGTTTTCAAAACACTGGCCTGCAGCATCTCTTGGAGACTTCTGTGAGCTATGACTAGGTTCTATCAGTCACTTTTTTTTGCAGAGGGGATTGAACTCAGGCTCTTGTACTTGCCAGGGAAGTGCTTATTTCACTGAGCCATCTCCCCAGCTCCTATCCATCACTTCTTGTTTGAATGGAAATGCACAAGCATTTTGTCAGCAAACCAAGTTTTAGCCTTTTTCATCTTGCACCTGTCAAGGCGTGGCTCTTGCCTCCGAATAACTGCACCTTAGTGTGACTTTGTACAGTGTCCATGTGTCATCTTCAATCAGCAAACAAAAGGCAGCCATATGAGCAACGAATTCCTAGTGTTCTCAAAAGCTATTTATTAACTTTATCCTTCCATTGTTATGAATTATACTTTAGATTCATGTGGGCTTTAAAATTCATGATGAAATAGAATATACTTGCATTCCAGTTGTGAAGGGGAGAAGAAGTAGCACTTAGCACAGAACACGAACGCTGTGTAGCAAATAAATAATTCAGTAAACTAGGGAAAGAAAAACATGCTGTTTAAATAAGCAGAAGAGGAATCCTAATGTTCAAAATATTCTTGTGGATAGGAAATGAGAGGATCATCGTAGCTAGTGATATTATGTAGCATATAGTGCTAGTTTTCAGAAGATTTGATTACAAGAACTACATTTAGCCGGAATGAGAGAAACACAGTCTTCCTTGATATTTTAGAAAGCGGTTAAGTTCTTGTCATCTATCAAGCTCAACAGTGTGTGCGTTATTAGGAATGTGGCTCATGAAAGTACTAAATAAGAGATTCCAGGCTGACAGACACTAAAAATGATGAATTTCCACTTTCACTTTTCCAAAGTACCTAATGGATATAGTTCTTTATTTTTAACAAGTACCAATTTCTAAAACTTTTATGCTAAAATATGCTTTTTGTTCTACTTAGCTGTAAGTCTAAATTCCAGCTGCTGTAAACTGGTCCTATTTTCCTTTCATCTAGAATTAAGAACTTCTCAAATGTTAGTGATATGAATAAATAGTTTGCTAAACTGTACCAAAATGACCTTCTGGTTAAGTTTATAGCACTATTACATTCTATTCAATAAGCTAAAAACTAAAAAGACGCTAAATTCTGTACAAACTCATCTTTAAAAGAAGGGAGTCTAAATAATATTGCATATTTAAGTTTCATTTCCCAAGGCTGAGAATTGAAATAATTGTGGTCAGATTCAATTCAATATGTTTTTATTGAGTTTTACAGTATGCACAACAGAAACACACTTTTTTTTACTGTTACTTCTTTGTTCTCTTAATTTATTTTTTAATTTAATTTTAATTTGAAGAGTAAAAACAGAAGTAAAATCAAATAGAAAGAATGACAGAAATGGTAACATACAATAATATGTATGTTACAGATTTTTAAAACAGGGATATCTAATTAACAATGGTTGCTATATTATCTATTTTTTCATTTTAATGAGAAAAAAATAAAATAACAATGAAATAGTTTCAAGACAGGTTAGTAGGACAGTTACAATAATTAATACATTGCATACTGTTGTCTTCCTAGTAATTATTCAGAGGACAAGATGTAGATATGATATCTTGTCTAAACAATATTAGTACAAACCTTTCTTCTTAATGAACTAAGAAAAAGTAGCTGTATATCTATCCTAACCATCTTGTATATACACATATATATTTTCCACACACACATATACACACACATGTACACACAGACAGACAAAAAACTGGCCCTTTATTTAAATCCCTCGTTTTTGTTTTATTTTGTTAGAGTCTTCCCGCCTACCTATGTTCTCTTTTAGAAAGGGAAAATCATGATGTGTGTGTATTTACAGTACAGTTGGGATAGATAACGCTGTGCTTCTACATAATTCTATGAGAGGCAAGATTTGCACTAATGGTGGGTGGACAGGATATTATGTCGGCTTCTAGTACTATGGACAACCACTGGGAAAATAACAAGGTAGAAAGTATTAATTGTTGAATCTTTAATGTAACTCAGGTATAAAAAATAAGATACGCAAACATCTACACTCTATTTAATGATAAGAGACATATGGTATAATAGTGTCTGTAAGTATAATATCATGTATACACCTTATAGGATAAAACATTATGAAAACAGTTTGCAATGTATTAATGTATCAAATCCATCTTGTCAAGGTATCTTAAAAATGTCTCATTGATATTTGTACTTCAATAAAACAAAAATTTAAAATAAAACATTCACAAAAAAAAGAAACACACTTTGAAACTCAAATCTTTCATATACACTGGGTATGTGTAATGTGAATTCCTATCCCCCAAATTGCAAGTTATTTGGTAAAGAACTTGCTAGATATTAGTTCAGTCAAAATCAATTTGAAAAGATTCCTCTGGCATCCTTCCCCATTACCTTCTAAAACAACACAAGAAGTTAGTAGCATTCTCCCTTAAACAGAGTAGAAGAAAATCTGTTTTATATTACTACACTAGTGGACAGAATACTTTTTTCTTTTAGCACACATTTCCTACTTTATTAATTTTAATGAAGTAAATGTAGTCAAAATAATTGGAACATCAGAAAAGATTATCCAAAAGAAAGTAAATCTTTGTAAGAACAACTGTAAAAGTATACACTTCATATATCACCCTTTGTACCATCTTATCTCGTGATTTTTCTCCTTATAGGTAAATTATGTCATGCATTTTTTGTTCCTTCATATTTTTTCTTTTTTACAGATTTTTTCCAGATCTGCATGCACAGATCTTCCTCATTTCCAATGTTGCCATAGTATTCCATAGGTAGACTTATTCATTGCTATCCATGTACTTAAGTTCATTTCAGGTTTTTATATGATGAGCAGTGTTGCAATAAATAATATGTAGAAATGTCTTTGCACATAGATGCCACTATGTTTGTAGAATAGAATCCTAGAAATAAAACTACCATGTCGAAGAATATGTGCCTCTATAATTTTTAGGTAATGCTCATTCCCTTCAGGAAGCCTGACTAGTGTACACTTTGCCCAGCAATGTTGGAATGTGCCCATCTGCCTGGAGGGGCGCCCATGTGGCACTTGATGGTTCTCCCCAAATCATCATCACATGCTTTCTCTGCAGATCATTTCAACTAGATACAAACATGCTGTAACGTCTCACATTTTGAAAGGAAAAATCATTTAAAAATACTTGCCCAGGGCTGGCAAGATAGCTCAATGGACTAAGCACCTGGTTAGGCAAGTGCAGGGACTGGAGTTTGATCTCCAGCATCACCATGCATCCTGAGCTGGCCACTGAGACCTGGAGTGGTGGCGCATGTTTGTAATCCCAGTGCTGGAGAGGCTGAAGACAGGAGGATCAGTATGAGGCTGACACTGTGTAGTGAGATCCTGTACCAAATACATAACGAAAAAAATAAAAATTAATAACACTTTCCCCCTCTCATAGTCCCTGATATGCCTGCTCTCTCCTTTGTGTGGAAACTTCTAGAGAAAGGTGTCTAACTTTTCTCCAGTCCTTCTCTTCTCACTCCTGGAGTCCTCTCTAGCTAGAACTTTCGGTGCCCAACTTTACCAAAAGTATTTTCAGTAAGTTACCAATAAGTTTTCCTTTATTCAGTGCTGGAGACTTGGTCTTCCTCTTAACTGCTTGACAGCAGCTTTTTTTTTTTTTTTAATGTATTTAGGACAGGGTCTACAAGGTCTACACAGTCTCACTACATGGATCAGACTCATAGTGATTCTCCTGTTTTCAGCCTCCCAAGAACTGGGATTATAGGCACACACCACTATGCCCAGTCTTGCTTGCCATCTCAGTGCACCCCAGGGGTGGGGCTGGCACGTTATGCTGGGGATGGAATCCTGGGCCCTGTGTCTGCCTAATTGACAGTGGCTTTTGACACAGCCATCACACTGATACACATCTTCCTTCTGCCTTACAAGCTGTCTTTTCTCCTTTGTGTTTACTGATTTCCTTCTGTCTTCCCAGTGGCTTGATGTTGACATATCCCAGGACCCAGCCTTGGGCCTTGTTGCTGTCTATGCCCCCTCTAATTGAATCAGACAGCACTGTGCAAATACTGTCTCTAAGCTAAGGAATCCTAAATTGCCTATGACCAGGAACTCTTTGAAATGCAGGATTTCTATCTTGAAGTACCTACTGAACATGTCACATGAACCATGTCTACAAGCTCCCATCCCCTGCACCATCCTATAATCTCAGATGGTGCTGTACTCATCCCATCCTTCCAAAAAAGGGGGAAATAAGAATTAGTCCTAACCTCACTGCTGTTCACACTTCACATCCAACCCATTAGGCTTGGCCTTCAGAATACATCCAGAGTCTGACTACCCCTCATCACTGTCCCTCCGACCCCTGTCCAGGTCTGTCTCTGCTCACACTGATTATTTCAGTGGCCTCCTGCTTCCAGCATGGTCCCTCCATAGAGCAGAGCTGCTGGAGTGCCCTGTTAGTGCGACCATGTCCCATCGTCACATCCATCCTCTGTGCCAGACTCTACTGTGACTTCTCTCTCTCTCTCTATTCTCTCTCTGTCTTTCTCTCTGTCTCTCTCTCTCTGACTCTCTGTCTCTCTCTGTCTCTCTGTCTCTCTCCCCCTCTCAGCCTAGAGGCTGAATGTGGAGCCTTGTTCACCCCATGCATATGTGTGAACACACACACACACACATACACACACACACACACACACACACACACACCATCATCATCATCATCCATGTCTGCTTGCAGCTGTTCCTGCTCACTCTATCCTGATCCCAATAGCCTTCTCGCTCTTTCTCTGTTATTCCTGTGGCACAGGCAAGTAGATCTAAGGACTGGAACAGAATCTGGAAACTGATGTGCATGCATTTAAAGGCTACTTGAATAACTATGATTTATGAAAATGAGAGGAAATAATGCAGTTTCCAATACATGGTTTGGACACATTCAAGATCAAAGCTCACATTCTGAAGTCTAAGGGCTCTGGTCTCCTGTTTATCACTCAGAAATGCCTGTGTGCTTTTCCACCCACCTTTTGCATAGGTGAGTGTGTGCATTGCCTTGGGCACTCAGATGTGAGGAAGGATGAAGAGGGAGACCAGACCAGAGGGAGTCAAGGCCCAGGAGTTGCCTCTTGGGCTATCCTAGAGTCCTCACTGCTCCTGACAAGCCAGCCACAGTCTCCTGTCTCTGTGGAGACAGGGAATCTGGAAGCTGGGCTGTGTCATGGGGGAACAGGCTGCTTTGTCTTCTGCTTTCTCTGTGGGTATAAAACCGTCTTGAAATGTTTCCATGTCATTTGCCATTAGACTTGCTACACTGAACCAGAAGGTCTTAGCAGGCTCAATTACAAAGCCCCTTGTGTGCATGTCTCAGATCCTTCAAAATCTACTCCAGGAGAGACTTTGTTGCCATTACCTGGATGAGACTCAGGTGTACAGAAGTTTCTGGCCCCTCCAGAATCCAAGGAGGTAGCCTGCCGAGCAAAACTGTGAAAGTCTTTCATTTTCTTTTTCTCTAATGATTTAAGCAATGTATTTATACAACAAAAATGTAGAATATTCTACATCCGCCCAATGCACATATACATGCACATGCATATTCTTCTTTACAAAAGTTCCACATATTGTAGAACAGGTCTTTTTTTTCAGTACTAGGAATTTGCCCAGGCTTTCACACTAAACTGCATCCTCTTTCCCAATTAATTTTTTGAGACAGGGCCTTGCTAGGTTGTTAAATTATACAGTCTATGCTCAAACTTGCGCTCTTCTGCCTCAGCCCACAGTGCTACAAATATAGGTGTGCACCACATAGGCCTTTCTTAACTGATAGCACCTGGCAGATGTTTCCAGCTGGCTTACTTGGCCCACACTGAAAAGAGGCACCACTATTAAAGTACACTTCTTGGGCCAGCCAGATAGCTCAGCCGACTAAAGCGCCTGCCTAGGCAGAGCCCAGTGGCTGGGTTCAATCACTGGCATGCCATGCCAGCCCCGCCCCTGGTTGTGCTAAGAGAGCAATTGAGATGGTGTGGTGGCACATGCCTGTAAACTCAGTGCTTGGGAGGCTGAAAAAAAGAGGATCACTATGAATCCAAGCTGTGTGTGAGACCCTGTAGACTGTGTACTTAAAAAAAAAAAAGTACACTTCTTGCCTTCAGGGAAGGGTGGGCTCCTGAGGGACAGAGCCAAGTGGCAGCCATTAAGGTCCAGCAGCAAGTGGACACAGCCATTGTCCTGAGCAGAGAGCCTTCTGCAGAGCAGGACATCCAGAACACAGGAATGAAAATCTTTATAGAAGCTGGCCCAAGTTCTGGCATTTTCTACAAAGTTATTGATCTGGTAGGTGCTTTGAATTTTCTTAAGTTTGAATTGGCAAAAACAACCAGGAGGAGTTTGCTGCCACCCAGCAGGAGGATGGGCCAAAGAACCTTATCTGAGGCCTGTGTCATCTTTGCTGCTTTCAGAGAAGACCTCTCCATGAGGGCCTTGGCCACTGTGCCAGTCTGGAAAGCATCATGCCAGTATACGGCCTCACTGACTGGATGGAGGCAGGCTGCAATCATTCCACAATACATATACTTATGCCGGCGGGCAGGGGCAGTGCCCAGACTTCACAGCCTACACCCTTCTTGACTTCTCCACAACCCTGTGATCTGGAGACCTCCATATTCCTTTCCAGAACAAAGCATCAGACATTACATTTTGCACCGGCTCTAAGAAAGGCCCGACATGCTTTGTACCTCTCTTGGGTTTTGAGTATCCTTTCAGAATGTATTTCTCAGAGAGGTTTTGAGTTAACTGGTAGGCTGTCCGATTTGGGGGGGATGGGGCTGAGCAAAAGTGGGCTCAAGCAGTCTTTCTCAATATAGCATTATTATCGTGGGGCGGTTGCAGTGGACTGTGTAGACCTTGTGTCACCTGCTAGATGGCCTCCTTTCCCTGGCTCACTCATCTGGCCAGTGTCACACGTGGGCATCAGAGTGGAAGCCTCGGAGTCAGAGGAAGGAGCTAGGCTACTTTTCTCACCTCTGGGAAGGTGGGCTGGGCTGGGCTGGGCTGGGCTGGGCTGGGCTGGGCTGGACCGCAGGTGTGGTTTTGGAAACACCCACACAGGGTGGCCCCCCAGGCTCTCAGCCACAGCCCCTGCTTTATTTTCTCTTCAGCCTTAATAGAAAATTTTTTTTTACCTAATTCTCTACATTACATTCTTCTCTGCCTGAAACATATAAAATGAGTTCTAAGTTTCTATTTGGACAGTTGATATAGAGAGCTTCCTGTTTCGGTACATAGTGAGCTTTCTCAGTCTGTAGTTTCTATTTTTTTTAGAGGATTACCTCAAATATTCATATAAGAAGACCCAATTAATAGATGTTTAGGTTTCTCTCAGTCTTCTCTTACAAAGAGCAAGAAGGACGTTCCATCTGAGGAAAGCATTATGGAGGTATTTCAGTGTTTGTGTCTTCCTTGTTCAGAGTTAATGCACCAAAGCTGTTATACACAGGCCCAAATGGCTTAAGCAGGATTAAACTAGCATCTGGAATTCAAAGAGCATCCATCCGAAGCTGGCTGTTTGCTGCTTAATAAATGCTTTAGAGTGTTGTCCATGGATGTGCTGGCCTTATCTCTTGTATAGGAATTGCAAGCGCCTTGAGCCTGCTTTGGTTGCCTTTCAAATATGTAAATATGTCCCATGCGGTGCCAGGCACTGGTTGCACCCCTTCTCTTTGTGGCTAATGTCGTTTGAACATGTCTCCCAGCTGGCTTAGGGCTGGGAAGTTTCTCTGGAGGACACAGGCTAATGGCGCAGCCACACTGTCCCGAGGAGTAGCAGCCCCTCTGGGAGAAGCGCAGGTTCATTTGTGTGCTTATTCCACAGTCCTGTCATGGCACCGCTCCCAGAAATATTTTTCCCTTGACTCTGAAATAGCTTAAATTCTTTGTGAGCAATGCTTCTTATTACGCCTGTGTAGCCTGCTCCCTTGGTCACCTAGGGACAGGAGGACTGACCAGAGCAGACCGGCATGATGCCCTCCTCCCAGTGCGCTGGCCCTCTGTGTCCTTCTCACAGAGAAGGAAGGCCCCGCCAGCCCTGTGGGGGTGCCACTCGGTGGCTCTCGTCTCTGATTTGATCAACTGTAATTAATTAAGTAGCACTTTCGTTATCTTCTCAGCTTTCAGAGTTCAGGTGACTGCTGTCCTATTTCCAGCTCTCTGATTTCTTTGGACTTGGGTCCTGCGTGCAGCACTGTGCATCTCAGAGGAGGATTTCTCTTTAGCCAGTCTACACTGTCCTAGCAACTTCGAGTGTGACAGGAATCCTCAAACATTTGCAGGCATTTTGCTCAATAGGCATCCGGAGCTTGAGACCTAAAATGAATATCCAGCCTTGTTCCATGAGGATTCAAGTTCTATAATCTGTGACATAATCCCTTTAAGGCATAAATCCTTGGCAAATCCAAACTGCTGTGGTACACAAATTCTAATTAGAGACTAAGAGCAGAGCTGCTTTTGGTGGCAATGCTGCTGTGCTGTGAGCCTTATTGTCAGCCACAAGAACAAAATACCCTTCTAATAATCAGCTAATGCTGGTAAGAAATCAATAGCCAAATCCATTTAACTCACAGAAACTGAAATGCTATTAAATTATACTTCCTGTTGGCAGAACTGAATCCTAGAAGATGTATATGAATTATAATTCCAAGTACTCAGTGGAAAAACAAGGAGATCTAAAAAGGAAAGTTTATTTCCTTTGTATATTACCATAATATTAAGACATAACTCTTACATTCACTTCAAATACAGTTAGCAGAATAGTAAAAACTCAACATTTAATATATAAAATAGCAGTTTTCTGAAATAAAAAGTTGCCTTCTTCTTCTCCTTCTCCTTCTTTGTATTTTGGACAGGGTCTTCAGGGTCTCACTACACAGATCAAGCATCTAGTGATCCTCCTGTTTTCAGATTCCTAAGCACTGGGATTCCAGGCATGATACACCATGCCCACCCCTGTCTCAGTGTGCCCCCGGGGGTTGGGCTGGCAAGGCAGGCTGGAGATCATAGCCCTGCCCCTGTGTCTGCCTAAGCAGGTGCTTTAGTCCACTGAGCTTTAGTCCACAGCCCTTGATTTGTTCATTTTCTGGGTAGCTGTATCACACAGGTAAATTTGAAACAGGATCATACAAACATTTAACAGAAGTTGGTTTAAAAACTATCAAACAAGAGAAACATAAATACTCCATCCTTCAAACATGCATCCAAGGTCTCTTAACGTGTATCCCAAGAAGAAACTCTTAGAAGCTCTGGTCTGGTAAGAGCATAAATTAATTTTACCTCTTCCTGATTCATTTCCGTTGTCTTAGTGTTTCTTCCTTGCCGGACAAAATACTTGATACCTGAAACTTAAAGGAGGAGAGCTTTATTTTAGTTTTGGTTTCAGGCCATGGTTGGCTGGGTCCCAAGAAGAGATAGTGCGTGTGTGTGTGTGTGTGTGTGTGTGTGTGTGTGTGTGTGTGTGAGGGGGGAGGCATGACCACCCAGAGGTGGAGAAAGAGGGAGAAGCCAGGTAGGGACCTATAACCTTCCAGGTCAGGCCTTCAGTGACGTGGTTCTTCCAAACAGATGTCACCTCCTAACAGGACCTTTAGCTATAAACTCATTGGTGGACTAATCAATCCACTGGTGACTACAGCATGCCCATGAACCAACCAGTCACCTCCCCCAAAGCCCTCCTTGTGATCACCTGAGGCTCTGGGGACCATCTAGATATAAATGGTAACATCTGCTATGCTCAGTTTCAAGGAAAAGCTCAGAAATGTGCAGGTTTCCATCTGAGGTTTTGCTTGAAGGATTCAGTTCCTTTTTTTTCCTCCGAACCTCCTTTTATTGCTGGAGGTACCCCTGGCTTTCTCCATAGCTGTCAACACATGCGGGACAGACTTTTGTCTCTGTGTAAAGGTCGTGTAGCAGTCTGGAGTTCGATTTACATTTTCATTATAAATGAGAGAAACTTTTAAAAAGTCACTGAAGAATCACCACCGGGCTTGATCTGGAAAGGGGCCAATAGTTGCCAGAGTTCTAGGTTATTAAGTCAGCTTTTTTCTAACTGGGAAAAAGCAGAGGTTGTAATTGTGTATTTTCTTAAACTCTTCAAGGACTGGCTCAAGTAGCTAACAGTGATGAAGGAGAAAGCAATATGAAGTAGTTTTTCTAATTGAACACTTCTTGTTTACCCGAATGGGAAAGGAGTTGAGATGTGAGCTATATCACATGTAATGTGAGCTATATCCCTTCTGCCTGAGTCCAGAGTCTTCTTCCCAGGCATAAGGAAGGGGGCGCACTCGGTGTGTTACTGCTGGCAGCTCTTGTAACTGACAGAAGAGTCCGCCAATACCTCTATCACACTGTTATGGATTGGATTTAGAATGCTCCTGACATCGCAGGTGACTGGAAGTGCCCAGACCGTGGTGATTTTATTAGGAATTCAGTAGCTTAACCTAGGGCCCAGCTGGAGGTCGGTCACTGGGGGCGTGGCCTGGAAGGACCTGTTCTGGTTCCCAGCTCTTCCCTTTGCTCTCTGCTTCTTGGCTCCCCTGCAAGCAGCAGCGGGAGCTCTGTAGGCCCTTTTGCTGTGTGTTTTTCCTTGGAGCCAGGCCTCTTCAGAATAAATCCCCTGGAAACTCCAAGCCAAGTAGATCTTCCCTTCCTAAATTGTAGGTGTCAGGTGTTTTGTCCCAGCAACGGGAAAGTTACTAATACACACACACACACACACACACACACACACACACACACACACACACAGAGAGAGAGAGAGAGAGAGAGAGAGAGAGAGAGAGAGAGAGAGAGAGAGAGAGAGAGAGAGTTTATTTGTAATCAAAGAAAGGGCTGACTTTTTGGATACCAGTAATAGTTACAAGTCTGAAGTAAGTTAGATTATTTTCCCCTTGGAACTGGAGATTAAACCTAGCAGATGTCTTCCACTGAATGATAGTCCCAGCCCAAAGCCCCTTTTAACAATTCTGAGACAGAGTCTCACTAAGTTGCCAAGTGTAGTTTTGAAATTGTGGTCTTCCTGTGTTGGCCTCAGGAGTAGCTGGAATTTCAGATGGACACTGCCATGCCCGAGTAAGAAAGCTAAGTTTCAAAAATACTATTTTAAGGATCTCATTGCCTCCTAAGAATGAGGAAGGTAAAAAATTTCCTGAACTTCAAAATGAATAAATAAGACTATTTCACATAAAACACCACAAAATTCAAAAGATGACCAAATTCACAATTTCTCATTAGAAAACACCTCAGGTTATTTAGCAATCAAAACAGGAGTCATCAAAAGATATGGTAAATATCTAAATTTTCTTTTTTAAATTGCAATAAAATCACATTGGCAAGAAGGACGGATTAAGTGTGTTGAAAGGGGATTAATGACATTATATCTCTTACTATGAGACGTATTTATTTATTTATTTTGTATTTTTTAGGGAAGAGTCTACAGGGTGTTCAGGCTCTCATTACTAGATCAGACTTGGAGTGATCTGCCTGTTTACAGCCTCCCAAGACCTGGGATTACAGGTGTGTAACACCACACCTAGTCTCAATTGCCTTCTCAGTACACCCTGGGGGCAAGGCCAGCATGGCAGGCCAAGGGATCAAACCCTTGTCCCCTGTGCTTGCTTGCAGGTACTTTAATCAGCGGAGCTATTTGGCTGGCCCTGTGAAAGCTTTTTAAAATGCTAGCATTTCCTGTATTATATGATCACTGCACAGTGATCAAATGTTCACTACTGTTTTTGTCTAATAAAAACCCCATGATGTGTTCTCATCCACATATTTTCACTGCATCTGGACCATGAGACTTCTGGCCCTACCCCAAAAGTCAAAATGACCATGAGTGGGAAATGTTTTCAATTTGATTCAGGATGTCTGGGCATGGACAATGGATCAACTAAAGATACTCATAAGAAAGGACTTTCAGATTTTCAGAAAGTGGAAAGAAAGATGGGTTCATTTTGTTCAAAGTGAAAGGGGGCTCTTCTGAAGGCAGTTAATGGCTATGTATTTTCCTTCTATAATAACATTTTTTAAATTAAAATATTCACCATATTTTTGATCACACCTCAAATGAACAAACATTTGCAAAGTGCCAGATACTCTGCTAGGAGCTGTGAATATATGACTGGACCCCATAGGCAAATGTTTCTGTCCTATAGCTCATCTCACTTTCTTAAAGGCTCCTGGATTGAATTAAAACATTAACAAGTTGTTAGCATGAAAAGCAAACCAGTGTCCATCAACTGAGCAATAATAATATTAAAAAAACACTGCATGAGGAATTTCTACAGCATTCTTTTCTTCCAGCAACACCAACGTCCCTGAATGTTTTTACTATTGTTCTTATTGTAATGAGCAGAAATTTTATATTCATTTGTCTTGTGGAAATTATTCTCTGGAAATCATCCCGCCAAGGGAAAAATTTTTTCTGGGGAGATTCAGACTCAGAACTGTAAATGATTCTGGCAGGATGAGCGTGGAAGGGAAAGGATATTAGCAATTGGAAACTGGCTCTGTTGCCAGAGGCCCTGTGATGACATTAGAAGCTGTGTGATAGAATTAGACCTGAGGCTCTGTGCAGATCTGGTTAAGCTCAAAGCACCCAGTGAGCCGCCCTGAGTTGATCGTGAGACAGCCATGGAGGCAGATGAATGCGCCTTTCATTTTTGAAAGGATGGGAGTCTGATTTTGAAAACCACAGCTTAGGGCCGGCAATGAACAGTTGCATCCACAACCCCAGATGGCACAGAGGTCCATTCCCACCTGCCCCAGCCTTCACTTTGGTCTCTGGCCCCATCTTGCGGCCCCTTCTCACTTGGAAAACCTCCAACCTAGAACATCCCTGCTCTGCCAGGGAGAGGGAGCTAGAGAAGAGGAGGCAGGGAGGAGAGGAGGAAGACAAAGGCAGGAAGTGACTCTGCTTTGCAAGTGATTTGGACTCTGTTGTCTGTGCCAGCCCAGGAAGCTGCTGTCCTCAGACACTGCACGGGCCTGGGCACCTGGGATCCATTTTGCATCTGACTCTAATCATCTCAGCCAAACTGAGGATTGTTTGTTGGTGGTGGTGCGTTGTTTTTTTGTTTCTCAAGTTTCCCATTAATTTTGTCCTGCCTCAGGTTTGTTTTCTTTCCTATACTGCCATGAATAAATTCATTTGTTGCTCATGGGCATAAACTGCTTCCACAGAGCCAAAAACATCTACAGACCATAAACATGTTGATTCACCTGTAAAATTTGCATTTGCTCCAAAAACATTTACCAAAGCTGTGTGCTTTTAGCCTTGGGCCTGCCCTTCCCTTCCTGGGACTGGCAGGCCCGAAACACAGGTCCCACAGCTTTCCCCCAGAGCTGTCCCCAAAAACTGGTGGAAGGATGAGCAGAGCATCAGGGTGGAGCTTAGACCTGCTGTCTGGTTTCTATTAAGACCTCTCAGATTCTTTTTTATACCCAGGCACATGTTTATTTTCATAAAATAAGTTATAATTTTGGACATTTAAAATAAATACATTTTGTGTTTTCTAATTTATGACGGCTTGCATCTGTAGATGGTTTTACTTGGTTTGATCTAGGGCTCATTTTGTTAAAAAATAACCCAGCTCCTTTAAGAAACCACAAGCTGTGATGCTGAATGAGCTGAGTCATTCAACTGAGAATTGGGAACAGCTGAGGCAGCTCCTAGAGGTAACAACAGAGGGGAAGAGGATGTCTCCTCTGCAAGTGCTCCAGGGCCTGGACCCCTGTTAGGGAGGACACACGTTCACAGCAACCATGCTGGTCATGATGACAAGCCCCAGTGTACTGTAAAGCAAGGGTTTCTCTGGGCTGGAGGCCGTATTTCCAGATCTTGATATCCCTCAGCAAAGAGGCCTATTGACTAACACCCCAACACTTGGTCATTTGTCTTGTCTTTAGGCTTTGGGGGCCCATGGATGATCTTTCATATATTCAGTAGCTACCAAGCACCCACTGTGGTCCTTGGGAGCTGGTCACCTTAAGATAACTTTGCCCACATTGCTGAAACTGATAGCTTTTTCAGGTGAATGGTACAGCAGAGAAACAGGCAAAAGGAAAAAGGGAAAGGGGCTTTATTTTCTTTAAGGACATGGAGAGAATTTGGGGAAGTCAAGGAATTCTCTGAACTGGACAAAGGAAGGCTGAGGCTTTATGGCCTTTTGCCAGGGGAGGGATTTGAAGGGCATGTTTAGATATATCTGAGGGAGCTGATTGGGGGTCTTCCCTGAGGCAGTGGGCAGGGTGAAAGTAAATTATGCCCTGGGCTAAATTGGAGAAGAAAGGGGAGGTGGTCCTGGATCATAGGCCATTATTTTAGGGGAATGAGCCATATTAGATGACCACCAAGATGATTTTAGCAATGTACACTAGGGTCTGAACCTATCAGAAACCAGTTAGAGAGAAACAGAATGGCAGTGACTTAAAGGAGGCTATTTAAAATGTATAATATAATGAAGTGATGAAAACAGATGTAATATTTCCAGTACAGAAAAAGAAAAGAATGTGCCAGTAATGGAAGACTAGAGCAAAAATGCTGGACATTTCGAAGTGGCAAGGCATGTGCTGCGCGTGTGCTAATGGGCTCTTTTTGTGTTTTCTGGATGTATACTTTGGGGTGTCATGTATTATTTTTCAGTAGCCATGTGTAGTCCTCCCTCCGGTTAGTGAATGCTTTTTCAGAACTTTAGGGGGGAAGCAAAGGGAGAAAGCCTCACACCTTTACCTGGATTGGTCTCCTTCTGAGGCTCTTACCACGCTAACCCTCCCACTGGCTGAGCTTGTAATCTTTTCTCAGGGTGTGGGACCCTGCCTTGTGCCGCAGGCCCTGTCCAGTGCATCCCAACGTGGTCGCAGGGATCATCCCCACCATCCTTCCTTCTGGCGCTGCTGTCTCACTCTTCCTTTCCCTCACTTTTCACTGTCCATCTCCAGAGGAATGTGTCCCTCCCACTAACTGATGTCTTGGGGGCAGGGATTTGCGTCTTATTCACTGTTGTTTAGCTACCATCTAAACAGGGCCTGGCACATAGTAGACACTCCATGAATATAGCTGAACTGAAATCCAGTTCTCTTCCTCAAGGGGAATACTTGTGATTCATGTGTTTAAAATATCAGGAGTGGATATCAACCCACAAATTCAGGTGATAAGAGATACTGCCCCAGTGATCTTAATTGACTTCATTGCTGTTCATGTGGGTTTCCACTGAGTGGGGCAAGCGGGAACCTTCATCTCAGTTGGCTCTCATTTCTTCCTCTTCACAAATGCCCAGGGTTGTGGTCAGGGCAACAGAGTCTTAGCAGGAATTTGGGGGAAGGTCTTTTGGGAAGAGCCTATCACTTCTTGCTTAGGCTCATGGTCCCTCGTGCCTGGGAACCTCCTGTTGCTCCTCAGAAAAGCTGAAGAGCTCAGTTTACATGGCTGAAACCCCCTAGATGCTCCACTTCCAGCTCTTTCTCTCTGAGGTCTGGCCTGACTGCATCCCACCAGGAAGCAGAACCCACAGAGCTGGCTTCATGGGGGAAATTACCATATGCTGGCATTTCTTGCCTTTACTGCCAATTTATTTATTCATTGCTGATATTTTAAATACATGAAATTACAAGTGCTCCCTTTGAGGAAGACAACTGGACTTCAGTTCAACAGTATTTAATGAGCTCCTACTATGTGCCAAGCACTGTTCTAGATGACTGATATACAACAGTAAACAAGAGGAAAGACTCTTTTGGGCTTCTGACTTTTGAAAAACAAAAGCCAGACCCACTCCCAGAAGCCTTCTGGTTGTCATTCTGTTGCTCACTGCCTGAGAAAAGGCCCCAGCGTGGAGTCCATGGCTTCCAGCCAGAATGGCAAAAGAAAAGGGAAAACTTTACCCAGCTCTGATGGAAGGCAGGGATATGCCTTCCAGGAGTAAAACAGAATGTGCACAGCAGAAAGTGATTTTATTTGGAAGAATGGAGTGGAGAAAGGAACCAAAGAAGGCAAAAGGCTTATAGGCATCGTGTACTTTTAATTAACTTTAACGGCTGGGCAGGATTTCAATTGATGGAGCATTATGAATAGAGGTAGAGGCAAGAGCAAAGAGAAAAGGGTGGCGTAGGAAAGAAGGAAAGGATCTCCTCTGTCGTGATGCACTTGAGCGGCAGGAAAAGAAATGAAAGAAGGTACATGGAGTTGGTGGCAGGACTGCGAAGCTGGAGGGGCCAGGAGAGGAGTGTGCCTCCTCCCAGCACTTACCAGGGATGGAGTCAGGGCTGGAGGAGATGGAGTACTGCGTTAGGGGCTGAAGTAGCAGTGCGGACGGGTGGAGGGGCCTGGAGAAGCTGGAGGCAGGGATACCTTCCAGTCACCTCTGCAGTGGTCTAGAAACTGAAGGGGAAGAAGAGAGGGGTAAAAGGTGCTGCTGAGGTAGAACAGTAAGGCTGAATACAAGAGGACAAGAGAAAATGGTGACTGTGAGAATGGCCAGGTTCTCCTGGAGAATTACAGACTTACATTTCAGATATCATAGGCAGCGAGAACTCCTAAGGACCTGTTATGAGGGTCCTGCCTAATAAGTATGAAGGTTTCTTGGGGACAGCCAAGGGAATCTGGAAGTCTGGAGGGAGAAGTGACCAGTGTGTAATGTTCAACTGGAGTTTCCATCAGCTACAGCTTTGGGAAGGTGGCTTTAAGCTACAACCTCAAGATCTAAGGCTCCCCCTTCCTCTCAGCCCTCCCTCAAGGAGGGAAGAGAGAGAGAAGGGAGAGGGAAGAGAGAGAGAGAGAGAGAGAGAGAGAGAGAGAGAGAAACAGAAACAGACAGAGAGAGACAGAGAGACAAAGACAGTGACAGAGAGACAGAGACAGACAGACATAGACAAAGACAGAGAGACAGATAAAGATATAGAGACAGAGAAAGAGACAGAGAGAAAGACAGGGACAGAGAGAGAGAGAGAGAGAGAGAGAGAGAGAGAGAGAGGATAACAGAAAATTTGGAAGAGCGAATTTTGAGCACACATGCAAAGCTCCACAGAGCCTGGTTCAGATATGGTGCTAAAAATGAATTATATTCCTTGTGATTGGGCACACTAGAACTTCAGGGACATGTTCTGAGGCTGCAGCCTAATCAGCCAGAAGGCTTTCCAGGGACAGAGACACTCATTTGAGGGTCCCATTTCCTTTGCTCTGTACAACTGTACCAGGGTAAATGCATCATCCTGAAATTTCACTCTGAACAAACAGTCTCATGGGAATCAACCAAGCCTTTCTTCATTTCTCCCTCCATTCCTTGTGGTGTCAGTTTTAGCTTTTCAGGGCAACATCACTCAAAGCCTTGCTTGATAGAAACTAAATATATATATTTGTTCATTGTTTTTCTCTGAGGCCTCTGGCATTTCCCTCTAGTGCATCACACCGTGGACCCACTTCAAAATATCCTCTTTAAAGAATGTTCCCCTTCCCAGGGGAAATGGGAAACAAGTAAAGGATGGCCTTTTCCAGCATGCTCCTGTTCAGCATGGGTAAAAAAGTTCCATTTCACATGCCACTGAGACCAGTGGATGAATGGACTACCACAGAGACAACAGTCTTCTAGATGTCTCCCTGGTTCTCTAGAGACAAAATAGAAAGGAAAGCATTATAGGAATCTAGGGTGGCCTGTTGTAAATGTGGGTTTTGCAGCAAGAAATTGAGCTATGTGGAGATGGAGGATGAAAATCAGAGGTGCCAAGGCGGGTGCACCTGGTCCCCGGGGCTCACCGTGCTTGTGCACTGGAGCCCTCCCAAGCCGCTCCTGCCCGCTGCCCACTTCACTCCTCCAAGCCATTGTTGCTCCTTGCTCCCTGCAGAGCAGTGCTTTGCAGCTTCCTGTTAAAGCTCTAATACCTAGGAGGAGAGTTCTTTATGCAGAGACCCCTCCTTCTGCTCATGCTCCCCCCTCAGAAGGCCTGCAGTGCAGAGGAGCAGGTGGACTCACTCTGTGTCCTTGGCACCCAGAACAGGTCCTGTCTGTCATGTTGGGAGTGCTCTGTGGCCTCAAGGATGAAAGATGGTCAAGCAAGATTGGATCAAGCATCCCAGGGACTTTCTGTTCACAGAACTGATGGATAGAAATACTAGGATTTCCTTCTCTCTGTCCACAGAATTGTCTTCTCTTTTAGTCCTCTCAGTTCCTCTTCACCCCTTTGATTCATGCAGTACAATGTAACCTATCGTCAGAAATTGCTTCATTTATGGATGAGGTGTTTTTTTTTTTTTAAAAATGTGTTTAGCACAGGGTCTACAGGTTCTCCCTAGGTAGGTAGGATTCATAGTGATCCTCCTGTTTTCAGCCTCCCAAGCACTGGGATCGCGGTGTGAACCACCAGACCCAGACTCAACTGCTGTCTCTGCATACCCCAGGGGCAGGGCTGGCATGGCAGGCCCTGGGTTGGGCCCCCAGCCCCTGTATCTGCCTAAGCAGGAGCTTTATTCCACTGAGCTACCTGGCTGGCCCTGGATGAGTTTTGATTGTATTATTCATCAGGAAATTAAGAAAACTGCCCCAGAATATTCGTGCTGGGTGGCAAGCTGGAAAAGTTGTGTGCCATCCTTCGCTGAGCTCTGACATCTGTGTGTGGCAGGCATTCCTGGCTGTCAGCTGTTGGGCTTCCCGGTACCCTTCCTTCTAGTAACACTGCTGGCTGTCTTTGGGAGACAGTCCTTGTCTTGTTGTTTCGCACTGAGTGGGCCTTGGTACTGGGATGGTGACCATGGGATCACTGAGTGAGTTTTCCCTTTTCATCTCCCTGAAGTGAACAATTCTTTTGCTATTGAAAAGCAGCAGCTGAAGGAAAGATTGATATTTGCCCCAAAGATCTGGCTAGATGCAGCAAAGTCTCCTGTGAAATCCATTTATGCTGCATGCACAGCCCTGGCTTCCTCCTCAAACACACAGAGCCCAGAGGGGCATGCAGCTCAGAGTCACACTCCTGAGGTTGCCAGAAATCTCCTTAAAATGATCGCACAGATGTCTTTCCCTGGGTTCTAGCAGAAATCATGACAGTCTGCTTTTAATTCCTAAGCTTGATGTTTAGAGGCAACAAAATTAATTACTTTCAGATTTCTTTTCCGAAATGGTTTTTAAAATTTTCGGAATTTCAATGGCAATAACCACTCCAGTGTGCAAGAGAAAGCAAGCATATCCATACAGGTAGCTGTGTGTCATCCCAGCAGACAGACTTGTGTGATAGTGGAGGGCAACAACCTTGGCAGTCAGCTTTGTGTGGTCCTTGTTGGCTAGAGATCCAGCCCCCTGGGGCCCCATGTGAGGCTTCTGAGCTGGGAGCCAGGGGTTTCCAGGGCCTAAGGCTGAAGCTTGCATCCCCAGCTAGGAGAGAAGATTATTGGTATTCGCAAGAAGCAGGAGACCCCAGACATACTGTAAATAAGGCTTAAGTCAAGGAACTTGTTACAAGATCCCAGGTCTTGGTTTCTGGCTGTATCTATCTTATTTTTGGGGGCAGAAGAAAAGATAATTTGAGAACTTCATACTAATAATTGAATAACAACAGCTCTTAGTAATTTCCAGAGAATCATAATCCAAATGTGCATTAGCTCATTTTGGGTGGAGGGCATCCTGCCTCTAAATTTGCAAAAGTCTGATTTGCAAAACTTTCAAAATAAAAAATAACATAATACAATCCAATGCCTCTTTCTTTCCTGCTCTCCTCCTTCCTTGTCTGCCTCCCTCCTTCCTCCCTCCCTCTGTTCCTTCATCCCTCTGTCCCTCCCTCCCTCCTTCCTTCCCTCCCTCTCTCACCCTTTCTAATTCTTTCTTATTCCCTTCCCTCTCTCCTCTGTCCTTCACTAGATGCTTTTGAACTTCAAGAAGATTGCTACAGAATTTAGGGCTACTTTTGAATGAGACTTTTTCTGTTCTCTGAAGCAATGGTTTCTGAACGTTTTTGCTGTCAATCTTATCATGGAAATATTGCTATGGGAGGAATAGGTCAGTGATAGAGGACTCTCGTAGCATGCACAAGGACTTGGCTTACAGTCCTGCCCAGCCCCCAATGTTCAGGAACACACCCGCACACATTTGCATGCACGTGCCTGTGCACACGTGCGCGTGCACACACACACACACACACACACACACACACACTGAAATTTCAAATACTTAATTTAAAATTTTTTACTTTTTTTATTTTTGTGGAACCAAGGATTGAACTCAGGCCTTTGCGCTTGCCAGGCAAGCACTTATTCTACTGAACTATCTCCCCCATTCATTAGTTGTGACATTACCACTTTTACCTTGAAGGGATAGATTATGCAGAATTCTCTTTTTTAAATGATAAAAGATACCTGCTTTTTTAAATAATTAAAGATGCGCAACAGCCAGATTCTGTAACATGAAATGACAGCAAGTCTGTAGCACTCGTCTTTGTCAAAGATTAATAAGACTGGTGCTCACGGGCCCCAGCGCCCTTACATGCATTGCCTTCAGGTAGCCAGGGCGGTACAAGAGATCCGGGTGGCTCTCGCTCACTGACATAGGAAGTGAAGTAGAAACCCGAGCATCACAGGGTTCAAGGTTCTGTTCTTATTAAATGAATCACACACAAGATGAATCACAATGACAGCATCCTGTGGCCTGCACATTACAATTCCTAGAAGCACACCCGACCCAGAACCATTAGAAATATTTCTCTGGGTGCCGCCTCCCCACAGTTCCTGCTCTGCACTCTTGTCTGGTGGCAGTGACTACCATCATGCGGGACACTGGACTTCCCACACCTGGATTGTCTTGAACATACCATAGAAGGTGTAAACTCTAGGAATCTCTCCAGTTAAATTTATATTTATTTATTTTTGTATTTTAGGGAAAGGTCCTACAGGGTCTCATTACTAGATTGGATTTGAGCTGGGATTACAGGGGTGTAACACTATGCCCAATCTCAGTTGCAGTTTCAGAGCGCTCCAGGGGTGGGGCTATCCCAGCAGGCCTGGCGATCAAACCCCTGACCCCTCTCACCTCACCCTTATGGACAACTCACCACCCGTATGGACTACTGGACTATATTGTATTATTCTGCTGAATTCATGCACCTACAATGTTTAAATGGCAATGGAATCCCTATCTCTGACAAAACTAAACAAAAAAGGGGAATATAAATGAACGACCATTTTATAGTAAAAAAAATGTACCTGTATATACAAAATAGGATAGATATACAGCTACTTTTTCTAAGTTCAATGAGAAGAAAAATTTCTACTAATAGTATTTAGACAAGATACCAAGTCTGCATCTTGTACTATGAATAACTACTATGAAGGCAACAATATGCAATGTATTAATTATTTCAGTTGATTATTCCTACTGACCTGTTTGAAAGTGTCTCATTGCTATTTCTTTCTCAACAAAATTAATTAAAAAAAAAAAAAACCCTGACCCCTGTACCTACTTGCAGGCACTTTAATTTGCTGAGCTATTTGGTCATCACTTCTCCAGTTAAATTTAGAAACTTAGTTTTCTTTAGTCTCTGGTCTACCCTTTTCTTCTTTCTTTTAGTAAAATACATTCCGATTCAGTCTCTATAGGGCAGTACCTTCAAACAAATTTGCAAGATTTGTTCCTGGAGGGCCCAGAAAGCTGTGTCCTTAGCCCACCCCAGTACTCCCCACTGCCTTAGTACTGGAGCAGACAGTGATAAAAATGGAGAATACCCCAGCTATTCCCCTTCTGGGTAAGAATTAAAAACATCTTACCACAGCACTATTTATGCATCGAAGTATATAGCAGCAGAATTTGGCATAGCTAACTTTTGGAAACAACCCAAATGCCCATAAATAGAGGAATGGATGCAAAATGTTTTTTTTTTTTTTTTTTTAATGCAGTGAAGTACTATTCAGCCATAAAGTAGGATAAACATGTGACAAGTCTAGGTAAATGGATGCATCTTGAGACTAGTGAAATAAATCAGACACACATGTGTAAGCATCACGTGATTTCTGTGGGGTGAGATAACAAAAGTGTAAATAAGGACCAAAGTGTATAAATGGTATTGTGAAATAGGAAGGAACTCTTTAAAAGAAAGGGGAGCTAGGAAGGGGGCAGGGGGAAAGGAAGGAAGGGGAAAATGATAAAAGGATAAAATGAAATAAATCTTTGTAAATAAAGAGGGGAGGAGGGGTTGAAGGGAGGAGAGGGGTTGGAGGGCAAAAGAAGGTTCAGGATGCATTATGTGCAGGCACAAATCTCCTATGAGGGCTATGATCCTTATATGTATCTAAACTATACCAGCAAACTTAATAAGAGAAAAACCCCACTGTGGTTTCCATTTATTGAGCCACTGCTGCACACCAGCTCCTGTGGGAAGACCTTTCTAAACACAATCGAGCCTCTCTACAGCTAAGCATATTACAGAACAGCTGTATCAACACTGAATTAGAAAGTTCTGAGCCATTGTTTCCAAGGGAAAGGCAGGACTGGGCTCTCGCTAGCTTCAGCTGACCACATGCCCGTGAGCCCTTCCGCATGGAGCCTTGCTCTGATGAGCTTCTTAGTCACCTTATTTACTACAGTGTTGATTCATTAATATTGAACTTAGGGGCAAGAGTTTAACTCAGGTCTGAATGAAACGATTTTTCACACAGCACATCAGAGAGAGAGAGAGAGAGAGAGAGAGAGAGAGAGAGAGAGTGCTTAGGGACACTGGCTAGCACTTATATCCTATACTCAGGGCCATTTTAGACAGCACAATCAACAAGGAAAAGTATTTCAAAAAAGCACAAAAAAGTGGCACTCAACAGAACTGGAAAGGGACACTTGCTTCTAGTGTGAAAGTTGAATCAAAAAGGCAGTGTCATATTTGTTCAGTGTCAGTTGAGAACATGCATTGAGACAACTCTCATATTTGGCCCCCTCTGTGGATGACCTCAAAAGGTGACTTTGAAACTTAGAGAAATCACATGGGAAATACATGGAAAGTTTTAGAAAAGAATTGAAAGGTTATATGAAATACAGACCCAATGTTGATACTGGAGTTACAATTTTTAGTGACTAGGCCGTGCTTGCCAATACAACATGCACAAATGATGAGGATGATCAGACCCACCTGTGAAATGGGTGCTATGCGAAGAGAACAGCGGCCTAGGCTGGAAGGCTACCTCTGCAGTGTCCTCTTCTGCAAGTGTCTCTGTCTGCAGCGGGCAGACAGGAAAACTAAGTTCCCCAAGCCACCCCAGAGCATGCGTGGCCAGGTGAGGCTAAACTCAGATCCCCAGCCAAGCCCAGTGCCCTTTCCTCTATGTGTTTATGGAGCACGCACAGCTAACTGAGCCTGCAGTAGGAGCTGCCTGAAAAATATTTTGCACGGTATCATTTATTAAAAGTCTACCTTTGACCAGGTTTAATTTGGTGACTTCTAACACATGAACACAATGAAGGAAAGTATGATCACAAACCTGAATGAAGTCAGACACATAATGAGAAATTAAAAAACAGACAAACTCAGTAATCGCAGCAAGCACAGACTTTGACTTTTTAAATCAAATTATCCAGTGGGTGAATTCACAGATATGTGAGGGAAGGGATGTTGAGAAGCCAAATGTGCTGGAAAATTTCAGAGATGTGTGCACAGGGTGCATAAGGCCCAGAGACGCGCTCGCGATGACACCTCCACGTGCAGCTCCCCATGTGGGTGCGCTTCTACATGTCTATATTTTGGTGCCAGCTTATCTCAGATTTGCATTCCAACAATGATATAAAATTAAGTGGTTCTTCCTTTGGGGGTGAAAGTAAGTGGAGGATTTAAAACTCAAAAGTAACTCATGTAACCTAGCCTGTAGGAAGTCTGATAAAAATATCAAATGAATGAATGAACTTAAAAAGATAAACAAAGAAAAATCAAGATGAGTATGATCTCTGAATAGGAATCCTTATTTATCTTGAATTGGTATGTCATTCCTTTTATAAAGAAGATCTATATTTCAAAGCATTTCCAGCTACCTTTCATGCCAGGATTCATTTTTTTCTCTCTCTCTCTTTCTTTCTTTCTTTCTTTCTTTCTTTCTTTCTTTCTTTCTTTCTTTCTTTCTTTCTTTCTTTCTTTCTTTCTCTCTCTCTCTCTCTCTCTCTCTCTCTCTCTCTTCCTTTTTCTTTTTCTCTCCCCCCCAAGACTTTCTATATTCACAAATCTCTTCTTCTCTTGCAGCTTCATCCATTCCTGTGAGGATGATAATTCAGCTATTCTTTTCCTTTTTTCATTTCAGCTATTCTCATCCAATAATACTTGCCAATAGCCTCAGAGGTATGCAGTATATGATAACTCTTCTGTTATTTGTAAAGTAAGATGTTACGACTTTATTGATTTATTGCATTTTCACATGTACATAAGGATTAGAAAGAAATTCCTAGAAAGGAATCTCCTTTATTCCTGGCTGCCTGAACCAGTGTCATAGAATTTAATCCTCCACTCCTCTAATTTAAATCATATAGCTCTTCTTTTGCCATGGATATTTTGTAACAAACCATCTCCTCCCCAAATAAAAAACTCATGTCTTTCAAGGGTAATTTTATTGACGAGAAATATCTTGCAGATATAAAATGGATACAAAATGATTAATTTCTTATCTATATGACAGTTTTAGTTTTCCAAATTTTCTTTTCAAAGATTAATATTCCAGTGTGACAAATTTATCTGTTATAAGGGTCCCACCCTCTTCCAAAGATGAATCGGTTGATCATGTCGAAAGCTCTCAGAGGCTGGTCATAGGGTAAGATATGTCCTCCACCTCGAACAATGACCTCAAAGAAAGACAAAAGATGCATTACATTTGGAGAAAGAGGCATTCTTAATAAATGGGAAGTTTTAATTCCGGTTAAAATACTTATAACTTTTACACACTACAGTATGTATGCTACTAACCCAATCCTTTGAATATGCTGATTGTCCTGCTTTTGATAGTTATTTTAATAGGTACCTTCAAGGTAGGAAATTTTATTATTAATATTATCTTGATTTCACTCAAAGTTATGCTGTTCTCTCCTGGGACTCAGCTGTGTGTCCTCCTCTCTTCACCATTTGGAATGCTGGGCAGTGTCTTTTCTAGCTGGACTTCCAGTGGGGAAGGCCTACACTAGGACAGGTGTACTCAGCTTACCTGTTTCTACCTTGTAATTAATTATAGGCCAAGCTAGCTGTCACAGAAAGTAATATTTGCCACCTTAGCTTTTAAGAGTAATAAAGAGGATGCTTTGATTCTCTTTAAAAAAATACACAACAGAAAGAAATTCACTTTTTTAGAACACTCTTTTTTCCAAGGCTGTGCTATGTTATTAAACATATAGCAATTTGAAATGATTTCATACACTCACCACTTAGATTCACTGCATTTGCTTTCTCACAAGTAGATGCCTTTGCCCATCCCTCGATCCATCCACTAACCCATTTTATTTTTTGACAGTTCTAAGTAAAATGGGGACAGCGATATAATTCTCCCAAATCCCTCCATACCACATCAACCAGAGTTCAGTGTATGTTTCTTTTAAGCAAAGTTAAAACAAGGTGAAGCATCACCGTCTTGAGTACAGATTCACCAGTGTAGCTCAGTCACCTTTCCCACTGTTTGTTGGATAAAGTACTCTTCAACCATCTCTAGCTGAGGTGAGTTCAAATGACATGACAGCCACCTGCATGGATGAATGGAGGACTGGCCTCTGTTGTCCTTCCAGGCACAGCTGTCTGCAAGTATCCCAAGAAGAACACCATGCGGAGCCTTGACTCAACACCAAAGGTCAAGGACTGTCAGAGAGTGCTGAGCAGCCATGTGTGGGAGGGCAGTGTGGGCTGAGATGTCCTGATGCATATGTGGCATGGGCTAGTTACCACAGGACATAGTAAGCATGCCCATGCCACGCAGGGATCATGTCCCCTACACTCTGGCTACTGAATAACCATCAGCAACTAAAGGTCACTTCACAAGGTTCCTCTTAGGGGGCTTTTTAAAAAACCTATTTTAATATATGGGAACTGAAGCAAGAAAAAAATGCTACATTTATTATATAAAAAATCTGCTTCCCACAACACCTGGCATCTTATAACCTCATAAGGAAGTAGGTGGGATCAACTTTATGAGGCAGATTTTAATTTGTTGTTCACAGCTGTCCAAAGTGTACACTTCACAAGTGCAGGTAGCATCATTCCCACAGAGGTGACTGCGCTACCTGGAGCCAGGAAGGGTTTTGCCCAGGTCACACCTTTGTGTGACAATCAGCTGACATCAGATACAAATAGCAGAATTTTCATCAAATCACAATGCTTGCATGGTTGGAGCTTACATCTCAGCCAAAGCCTACCTTTATGCAACTCTGCACATGTCTCTGAGTGTCGAGCGATGCCCAACCCCGCTTATGCATGTGGACCAGACTGCCTCCTTTTGCAGATAAAATGGAAACTGCTTTGTTCTCCACTTGACCCATGGTCACCGACACCTAAGTGACTGTGCACTGTGCCAACCATTTGCATCCACCTGTGCTCTGGAGCCCAGCATGGTCCATAGCTTGTCCCAAGCTGGAAGCAACCCTACATGTGACCAGAGAACATCCCTGAAGCTCTACAGGAAAACATTCCTCTGCCACAGTCCCAAGCTACATCCTCCCCCTGCTGATTCCCAACCACGTCTCTGGCCCTGGCAGGGATCTGCTGAGGGATTTCTGTGCAACTTCAGCCCAGCTGAGGACACTCAGCTAAGTCATCTGGGTGACAGAATCCAGCTGCTTCAACTGGAAATGAGTTTGGCTGCAATGGTCCGGAACAGCAATAAGCCAAAGAGCTAAAGGTCTTCCCACCCACAGAACCAGGGTGGTGGCAAATGCACAGCAGCATAGCGGATCACAGCAGGCTCCAGACTCAGAGCACACACATGTGACAAGAGGCACTGCAAGCTGTGGAACCCCAAGCAGTAACTCCGCCTGTCTGAGCCTCCATTCCATTGACCATGCAGTTCCTGGGAGAGGAGCATTACCTCCTAGGGCCATTGGGAGTTACATGAAGATTTAATGAATTTTCCATGGAACACTGAGCACAGCACTTGGCCTGTGTGTTCAGTAAATATGAGTCATTAACATTATTCACATTTAAATCACAATTGTGATTCACATTTAAAATTCAAAATCAGAATGTCTGTACCAGATTAATTTCCCTAGAACCGACTCTTTTCTGATATTTGTATTGACCATCTTAGCTTAAAGGAGTTTGCTAAATAATGCTTCTCCCATTTGCACATGTGCAAAACCTCCTGGGCTTCCCAATGCAGAGGTCCAGGGAGGGGCCTGAGCACCAACTCTGAAGTGTGGCTGCTACTGCTTCTGTTCCCAGGACTGCTTGTTAGGATCCGCGGTTCAGAACTTTTTCTGTTCTGCAGTGAGCAGGGAATTCTCTACTTACATCAAGGGGGAATGTAAATAGAAATCTGCTTCCCACTTAGGATGCCACTTTAGTTTTTCCTGGCACCCACTCCCTGGATGTACCCCTGCACACCCGTGTACTCACACTATGTGGAGGATAACAAGCTGGCAAAGAAGAGCTCAAAGGCTTGGGCATTATTAGGCCTTCTCAGCAATCTGCCCAACCGTGGTTCAGTTTCCGAGCTGCCACATGTAATGACCCAATGTCATGGAACATGGTGACATTAAGATCCCAAAAGAAACCTCCTTAGGAAGAAAGGCCCTTTCACATGACCTCGGATTCCAACACAAAATATGTTCTCAAGCTGACTCACAGTTAGCATTTCACTGATGCTAATCTCAAAAATGAATTCATGAATGCTCAAAGATAACCTGTGCAGTTATTTATAGCCAAGCGTCACTGCTCACAAATCAAAGACCCAAAACACTCGGAAGCTATTAGAGGCATGTGACAAAACATGGCTGGGTCATGATTCCATATTTAAATGTAACAAGATTAATCTCAGGGCTCCCTGGAGGGAAACAGTCCCATTGTCATAACTGTATATTCGAGGTACCTCTCAACTTATGTGTTCCAGATGTGCCAGGGGGGTCACAGACGCATCATGAAGTTTAAAAGGGTTATGCAAACACTTAAGCTTCATTCCACTTTACTTCTTAGAAAATGATACCATTCTTCTGGTATCTAGATATTGGACCCAGCAGGAAATGTTTCCTAGTTGTGCCTTTTTAGATACTAGGATTCAGGACCTAATTTCAGGAATATTCACAGTAGGCTTGCTGGTGTTGAGGTGTCAAGGACATTTCTCAGAGTTTTCTCAGAAGGTCCTTGAACAGACAGAGTGTGCAGGGAAACAGTGCAAGGAGGGAAGGTGTACTGCCAGGAATGTACACTAGTCCTACAAGTGCAAGGAACCTGATGCCACAGACACACATGTGTGAGTCTCTGAATGCCCCTGTCTGTGAAAGGACAGAAGGAGGACAGAAGGAGAGTTGAATGGGCAACATGAGTGGGTCATGTGATGCTCTTGTGAATAACTGGATGAACAGATCCTATACTGTAGGGGTTTTGTTCATTAATGTAAAACGTACTTCAGATAAATTACAATTTTAATCATTTTGAAGTGCACAAGTTAGTATCATTTAGTACCTTCACAGTGTTGGGAAACCATTGCTACTATCCAGTTGCAGGATGTTTTCTTCACTGTAAAGGAAACCATGCCCATCAGTAGCCCTACTCCTTCCCCTTCCCCCATAGGCCTTAGAAACCACTCCTCAGCTTTGTATCTGTATGGATCTGCCTCTTCTGGATGGACTCTGGAGGTCTGAAATAGGATAGTGACATGCTCTGATCTGTAGTACAGAAACCTTACTTAATATCTAATGAGGAGGCTGATGTGGAAGGTGGTGATACTGGGGCAAAGGGGAAAATAAGTAGACTATTAGATCAGGTAAGAGATCATGAAGGCTTAGGGGAAATACAGGGAGCAGAGGGAGTAAATGAGGACGTTGAGGTGGGGCAAAAAAATCAGTGATTGGATTGACCAGATATAAAGGTGAGATGAGAGCACCCAGCCCATTCTGACTTCAGGCTTCTGAAATATTCAGATTTGCAGAGAGTGTGCTGTTAATCAGGACAGGAGAAAAGAGACCCATGGGAGATGCAAGTCGAGGGACAGAATGCGCACACTTGGCTTATCCTGATTTCCATTACTCAATGATGCATACACTCTAGAGACTTTTGCTTGTTCTGCAGGTTTCTGATTTACACTGAAGATCTTTTATCATTTTTATTCGACTCTACATTTACTAAATCTCATCTCTTAGTTTCCACATACTATAAGTAGAAATAAAATAAATATGCACTCAAAGATGTAGGAAAATGAAAAGGTATCTGGATATGAGAATAAAAAACAAGTCAAAGCTTGTTTCAAGTACTTCCTAACAAAGAATGAGGTAAGGCACTTTAAAAAAATAAACAGGTCCTGGTCCAAGGCAGAGTTGTTCACGTGACACGTAGGAAAAAGCATCACTAATTTGCGTGTCATCAAGCACCTAAGGTAGTTGAATGTCAACGGAGTGCCCACTTTTGACAGGTGTAGACAAAGGAAGGGTTGTAGAAAGAAAAAATCATCCTGTGTGTGTATAGACAGTACAGTTGGGATAGATAACGCTGTGCTTCTACATAATTCTATGAGAGGCAAGATCTGCACTATTGGTGGTGGGACAGGATATTATGTCGGCTT
>PVKA01000300.1:157500-222901 GCA_004027165.1 Ctenomys sociabilis | reverse complement strand
TAGGCTTGGGAATCATTCTAACAAAAGAAAAAAAGATTTATACAATGAAAATTATAGCACTCTGAAAAAAAGATCAAAGATTTTAGAAAATGGAAAGATCTTCTTTGCCCCTGTATAGGAAGAGCCAGCATTGAGAAGATGACCATACTGCCAGGATTGTCATACAGATTCAAAGCAATGCTGATTAAAATAACATTAGTGTACCTCACAAATCTAGAGAAAACATTCCTGAAATTCATCTGGAACCAGAAGAGACCCAGAATAACGAAAGCTATCCTTGGCAACAAGGGAAGGCAGGAAGTATTACAATCTCTGACTTGAAATTATGCTACACAGCTACTGTGATAAAATAAGAAAGGTACTAGTGAAAAACAGATCTGAGGGTCAGTGGAACAGGTTAGAAGATGCAGACACAACTACAAATACATTCATTCACATTATTTTTGAGAAAGGTTCCAAACATGTTCACTGGAAGAAAAACAGCTTCATTAATACATGGTTCTAGAAAAACTGCTTTCCACATACTGAGGACTAAAATCAGACCTATATCTATCACCATGAATTAAACTGAAATTGAAATGGATCAAAGATTTATATATTAAAACTGAAACACTAGATCTACTGGAAGAGAAAGTAGGTAGAAATCTTGAAGATATAAGGGTAGATAGAGAGTTCATGAACAAAAACCAAACCTCATGGGAAATACTTCAAAGATTCAACAACTGGACCTCATTTTTTTTTAAAGTTTCTGCATGTCAAAAGAAATCATTAGAGTAAAAAGAAAACTCACAAAGTGGGAGACAATTGTAGCAGACAAAAGACTCCTATCTAGAACATATAAAGAATTTTAAAAATCCATCCTTCCACAATTCAAAAACCCAATCCAAAAATGGGCAACTGAGATGAATATACACTCCACAGATGAACAGATATATGAAAAAATGTTCAACATCATTGGTCATTCAATAGATGCAAATTAAAACAACATTAAGATACCATGTTATACCAGAAAGAATGGCTATCATCAAGAAATCAACCAATAACAAATCCTGGAGAGGCTGTGGAACAAAAGGAGCCCTTCTACACTGTTGATGTTAATATAGATTGGTAGAACCATTGTGGAAATCAGTCTGGAGATTTCTCAAAAAGTTGAATGAGATTTCATTCAACCCAGCTATTTCCCTCCTAGGTATTTTTCTAGAAGAACTGAAAACATCATACCACAGCAAATTATGTGCACCCATGTGTATAGCAGCACAATCTGTCATAGCTAAATCTTGGAAACAACCCAAAAGCCCATCAACTAAAGGATGGTTAAAAAAAGATGTGATATTTTTACACAATGGAGTACTACTCAACTGTAAAAAAGATAAACTCAAGGCTCTAATAGGTAAATGACACAGATAGAGGCCATACTCATAAGTGAAATAAATTAGACCTGCGTGTGCAAACATTGTATTGTCTCTCTAGTGTAAGGAACCTGAAAGCCTAAATTAAATCTGAAAGGTATAATATATACTGTGAAAGGGAAAGAATCAGTCAAAAGGAAGGAACAACTGGGATAAGGAAAAGGAGAAAAGAAAATAAAGGAAGGAACAAGATCCATTAATGGATACACACAGGACAGCTTGGACAATTGTGCTGCTGATTTCCACTGGTTGACAGAAAGGAGCTGTTATTGTGTAAGCTTTCTTCTTGTTTTTAATTTCTTGCAATTTTTTTTTATCAGTATCATATGTTTATATCTGATAATCTGAACAACTAATTTGAAGACAATTCAACCATTGTTGAATTCCTATTATTCTGTTTAGTCAAATTCTGTATCATTTGTAATTTTTTTTTTTTCTGCAGGGGGCCAGCTCAGCCCGCCCTGGGGGCGGGGCTGGCATGGTATGTAGTGCTGGGGATTATACCGGGCCCCTGTGCTTCCCTAAGCTTGCCTAAGCAGGCATGTTAGACCACTGAGCTGTCTCGCAGATGCCTGTAATGTGGTTTTATTTTACTGTTTTTTATTCAGGTTTTTAAAAATTCTGTTGCCATTTTTCTTAATGTGCTCAGACTCACAGTGACCCTCCTGTCTCAGCCTCCCCAGCGGTAGGCTCACAGGCGTGCACCACCATGCTGGGTCTTGGTGGCTCACTCCCCACAACTGGGGTCCGGCCAGCACAGCATTCGGTACTGGGGATCAGGCCGCAGTTCCTGCGCTTGGCTAAGCAGATGCTCTGTCTCCTGCGCTATCTTACCAGCCCTGCTAATTTTTTTTTGTCTTTCTTTCTTTCTTTTTTTTGAGACAATCTTGTTATATGTCCCAGGCTGGCCTTGAATTTGTGGCACTTTTTTTACTTTTGCCTCCTGAGTATGGGGATCACAGGTGTGTGCCACCATGCCCACCAAATTGAGGCCTTTTGGAATGACTGGATCATGGAGGTGTGATACTGGGTTAGTACACTGATCGGTTTAGCATCGTGCTGGATGTAGAGGATGGATTTACTGAAGAGGGAGGACCCATACTGGGCGTGGGTGACACCAACCAATTGGATGAAATAAAAAGGGAAGGGGAGGAAAGGCTCGCTGCTTCCTGCTTGATGTGCTGCTTGCTGTCTCTCCTCTATCATGCCCCCATGCCTTGGTCCTAACCAACTATGGACTGAGACTTCTGCAGACTGTGAACTGAACTAAACCTTTCCTTCTTTAGCTTGTGGGTGTGGAGTGTACTGTCCCAGCAATGATAACGTGAGTAAGACGAAGAACTGCATCACACATGCTTGAGTTTCTAACGTGATGTGAGGGTGTCATTACTCTTACGTGCCACCAGCAGAGGAATTGTCTTAGCAGTGTTTCCATCTCTGAGCCAATGTCAAGAACCCGCATGACAAAGAAACAACTTAACACCAAGCATTTTTTTAAAATATATTTAGTACAGGATCTTCAGCGTCTACAGGGTACATAACTCAGGACTTATAGTGATCCTCTTGTTTTCAGCCGCTCAAGTGCTGCCACCATACCCAGTCTCAATTGCCATCTCAGTGACCCTGAAGGTGGGGCCATCGTGGCATGCTGAGGATCGAACCCTGGTCCCTGAGTCTGCCTAAGCAGGCACTTAAATCTGCTGAGCTATCTGGCTGGCCTTTTTTTTAAAGCTTTTTGTTTCTCAACATAGGCCTTTTCAAGGTTTACTACTTAAAAGTAGCTATTTCCCTCAACTACTAATAAAAATGACTTTAAAATGGTATTTGCCTAATAGCACAAGAATTGGTAGGAAACAAGGAGCAGTGTGATCACCTCCAGGGAGAGTAGATGGAGCCCTCTAAGCAGAGCTTTTGACATTTCTGCTCAGAGATCTCCAAGTACAAAGGCCCCACCACAGCCTCCAGCCAACACATCCCAGTGCTGCACCACCTCACACACAGACACGTCGACTGTAGCATTCTATCACCGCCTCCACCTCCAAACTTTGTGTTTTCCTAACACGCACAATGGATTCCACATCAATAACTCCAAACCTCTTACCTCATTCCAGCCCCAATTCACCAAGCTGAAAGTCCAGAGTCTCACGTAAATATCTCCTATATCAAGGAAGGGTCAGAAGAATCAAGCTGTGGGTATTTTGGAGGCAAATAACAAGTGTTGCAGCCGGGAGTCTGTGGAATCAAAAGCTGTGTGTTTCCAAAATGCAGTGGTGGGACAGGCAGAGAGTAAACCATCCCATCTCAAGTGAGCAGGAAAGAAGAAAGGAATGGCAGGACCACGCAGGCCCTTTGGCGCTTGAGTGAAGGAAGCTGTGCATGCGCCCGTAGCTGTGCAGAGCAGGGCTGCTGGAGCCCCCTGTGCAGTGGCTGAGGGACACCGAAGTAGAGGAGGAGAACGAGTGATGGGGACAGAGCTGGGCAGAAAAGCCCCTCCCCTGAAATCGATCTGCCCCTAAGTCTTGGCACCCTGGGCTGGTGATGGGGGCATGCCCAGTGAGGTCTGAGATGTCTTCGGCTCATTAGTGCTGGGATTACAGGTGCGCATCACCATGCTTAGTCTCAATCAGTCTCAGTGCGCCCCAAGGGCGGGGCTGGCAAGGCACACCAAGGATTGTACCCTCGTCCCTGTGTCTGCCTATGCAGGCACTTTAATCTGCTAAGCTATCTGGCCGGCCCGCTTAACACCGAAGATTTAGAAAGGAGAGCAGAGGTGCCAAGGAGAACTTCCTGTTACTAATTTGCAGTTCTAAGTCATTCTGTAATATCTTGTGTTGCTCTGTTTCATTGTTGTAGCCTGTTATCACCTCCATATATATCCTCACTTGATTTATAATTTGCAGCAATAATTAAGTTTTCTTTCCTTCAACTAGGATTTGAGCTCCATAATGCTGTCATTTGCTTTGTATGACATTTTTTAAATGAATAAACATTTATTAGTACATTATAATTTTTCAGATTGTCCTTTAAGAGCTGTCTATAACTTACCTGATTGAAGCCTTACTATAATCTATCTATTTTTACAGAAGAGGAAACTGAGCCCTATAAAAATTAAAGGATCTCCAAGATCCTGCATCTATAAGGAGTAGAATGTGTGCCAGTCAGCTCTCTGTTACTGTAACAATACCTGAGACAGATCCACTCCTACAGAGGAAAAGTCACGTCTTGGTGTGACCTCTAGCTAGCTCACATCTTTAGGAGCTGGAACCCACAACCAGTTGTGGCTTTGGGCCTGTGGCTTGGAAGCTGTAGAAGAGTAAATTCACTTGTCTCATGACCTGGACATGAAAAGATGGAAAGAAGAAGAGATGAGAGTCCTCTGTCCCCTTGGAGGGCATCCCATGACCTAAACTGTCTCATGAAACCCACTTCCAAAGGCTCCACCACCTCCCAACAGCACCATGGGCTGGGAACCAAGATGCCAACTCACATCCAGGTCCAGCCTGGAGCAAGAAGACTCGAGTCCAGGAAGCCTGGAGGAGAGTGCAGGCTTAGCCCATGTGTTCAGCTCGGGCTGGCAAAGCACGCTGCCACGACAGCAGCTAGTGCTTGATATTCTAAAGTGTCTGAGCCACTTTCACACCTGCCTGGTCCTCAACTAACCTGCAGGGACCAGAGCTAATGGTGCTCCCCACTTTACAGGAGGTGGGGCCTGAGAGGCAAAGGGACTTGTCACTGTGCCAATAAATGATAGTCCTGGGGCTTAAATGCTATTCTCCTGAGTTCAACCTCTTGGTCTCTACACCTGGCTCCTCCTGTCTACCATGCTGTGGTTGAACTATGGCCAGTGGCCCCAGTTTATAGCTTCATCATTTATTATTTCTTTGGGTTTGGTGCTAGGGATTGAACACAGGGCCTTGGGTATGCCTCCAACTTAGGGCTTTATTCTTACACTGGAAGAAATCCAAGTCTTTAATAAAACCCTATTATTTAGTAGTTACCAATGAAAGATTCTGTCTTAGTATAAAGTTCTCAATTTGAGGGGTGGTTCTTACGCATTGACCTCAGAAAGATCTGACATTAGCAAAAGTGGCCAGTCTGCCCTGGGCATGGTGATGAATGTCTGTACTCCCAGCAATCAAGAGGCTGAGGCAGGAGGATTGCTGTGAGTTTGAGGCCAGCCTGGGCTACATAGTGAGTTCAAGGCCAGTCTGAACTGTATGGTGAGATTCTGTTCCCCAAAACACAAAACCAAAATAAAAAATGAAGTGGCTGATCTGTTCAGGATGCCATGGAGTACGTATCTGGTGCATACATCAGAAGAGATCGCCTGAAGATAACGCTCAGCCTTCTTCAGTAGAACCAAAGGTTACCAAGGCAAAAGAGACCTTGAGGCTGCCAGGCACTGCGAGGTGGGCAGCAGTGGCAGAAGAAGGTGGCACGAGCTTCCAGAATGTGCCGGTAGGACACCACGAGGGTCATGGGAGGAGCAGAGCATCTGCCCGCCTTCTCGGCAGGGGAGCAGTGGAGGAAGTGTCCAGCACCTGTAAGGATGGGAGAAAAAGGTGGCACTTAGTACCACAGAGGGGACCTGGCACACTGCCCCAAGTGATGCATCAGCAATCAGAAACTTACCTGAAAATGACTTAGATACTTAGGGATCAGAAACTGATTCAAGATTGGGCATGGTGGTGTACAGCTGCAATCCCAGCACTTGGGAGACTGAAAACAGGAGGATCACTAAAAGTTCAAGACCCTGCAGACCCTGTACTGAATATATTTTAAAAAAGAACTGACTTAATGTCAAAGTATTACATAGAAATGTATTATGCTCTGACCAAAGGAGGAGTCATTGCTGTTGTCCATCCAACAGTCTTACTTTTCATGATGGTTTATAGTTTATAAAAGCACAAACCAGGCTGGGGAGACAGCTCAGTGGCATAAGCCCCTGACGGGCATGAGCAAGGTCCTAAGTTTAATCCCTGGTACCGCAAAAAAAAGCACAAACTGCTCAATTTTGGGCTCAGATTGATCACATGCTGACCTGATCCTGCTCCCCGGCATACCCAAAATTTTTCTGTTGTGCACTTGTGTGGCCCTTATTGTTTAGAATGTCACTTGGTTATTTTTTATACTGAGACTTCTAATGCTCTCTTTTTTTGTTAGGGAAGGATCTACAGGGTGTTCAGGGTCTCACTACTAGGTCAGATTCATAATGATCTGCCTGTTTACAGCCTCCCAAGTGCTGGGATCACAGGCGTACACCACCATGCCCAGTCTCAATTGCCATCTCAGCATGCCCCAGGGGGCGGGGCAGCATGGCAGGCTCTAGGATCGAACCCTAGGAGCAGCTGCATGCAGGCGCTTTAATCTGCTGAGCTGTTTAGATGGATCTTTCTTTCTTTCTCTCTCTCTCTCTCCTTTTTCTCTTTCTGTGCTGCTAAAGATTATACTCAGAACTTTTGGCACTGAGTGCCAACACCAGTTCTTTCATTTTTTTTTCTCTTTTTGATCTTTCACAGCTTTGAGATAGGGTCTCCGAGCTCAACCTTGTGATCCTCATGCCTCAGCCTCCCAGAGTCCTGATACTACAGGTGTGCCCAGCTGATGGGCTCCCTCTTATGCAGACTCACACATACGCAGGCAACTTCACCTCTGTGATGTCTGTGAGTTCGCTGGCACCCGTCTGGGGAACGCCCCTGCTTGGCGTGGGGCCTGAAGTGGCTGACCCTGTGGGAATCACTGTGTGGTTCTCTCGGCTTAGCTTAGATTTTGTATTTGCTCACCCGCAGCTGCTGCACGGAAAGCCATGGGGAGCCTTAGGTTCAGTCTTGGTTTTACTTCTTGATGAAACGTAATGATGCCCCTTGATGTGAAAAG
This sequence comes from Ctenomys sociabilis, assembly GCA_004027165.1. Lineage (NCBI taxonomy): Eukaryota > Metazoa > Chordata > Mammalia > Rodentia > Ctenomyidae > Ctenomys > Ctenomys sociabilis. The sequence continues at coordinate 215,615 of PVKA01000300.1, read as the reverse complement.
GTGGATAGAAGCTGGGTTTTGAGGCATGGTCCTCCCACACAAGTGGCTTCCCAGGCTACAAAAACCTTTGTATACACACACACACACAGACACACAATCCATAATACAAACGGTGAGGAGTTGTCTGTCAGGTTCACCTGGCTGTTGGGCAGTCCAGTGCTTCGCTTCGAGGGAGCCCTGAGAATCTAGAGGCTGCTGGAGTGCTTACCAGAAGCTCTTCTGAGGGAGAGCTGGCCATGAGCTGTAGCTGGCCTTGAGGAGCAGTGACGTTTTCAGCAACCACTGAGAATTAATGCAGAGATCCGCAGGGCAGAACTCACTAGCCCGCATCATGCTGCTGCAGAGTCCCATTGCTGTGGTGGGGCTCATGGCCCCCACGGGGTGCCTCGGTCTACACCATGGTCACGGTGGTGAAGAGTTGAGGGAGAAGGAACTAATTTGCTCCGTGCTTTTGGAGGGACCAAGGCTTTTGTACTGCAAAATGTAAATGGTATTTAATTCACCGAAACATGTAAGTCTTAGTGAGGATAGTGAGTATGTCACAACTATTTTCTTTCTTTCTTTTTCTTTTTTTTTTTTTAAATATATTGTTTCCCCTGTGCTGGGGATCAAACCCAGAGACACACATAGTGTTTTCCTACTGAGTCACACCTTAAGCCCCAAAGCACTTCTTGAAATTATATTGCAGGGCTACCAAAATGCTACCTGAGATTGAAAGCAGTGAATTTGAGGTAACTTTTATTGGCTGCAAGGGATGGAAGTGCTGATCCTATGGTATTTCTTTCTTTCTTTCTTTTTTTTTTTTTTTTTTTTTTGACTTGTATATTTGGTACAGGGTCTCACTATGCAGCTCAGACTCATAATGATCCTCCTATTTTCAGCCTCCCCAGTGCTGGGATTACAGGCGTGTGTGACATGGTGGTTGGCTCAGTGTGCCTGCAGGCGGGGCCAGTGTGGAGTGCATGATTCTATAGTATTAATCATCTCTGACTTCAGATGGTTTCACTTAAAGCTTTTCAACTTTGTTGTGCTATAAAACATCACTCTGAATTGTGGATTTTCTTTTTTTTTTTTTTGAATTGTGGATTTTCATCTTTCCTTGGGCTAGCAATGTGCTCTCAGGAAGCCACATGGCCCTGTGGTGGCAGCCCCTGCTGTGCTGTGGGCCGATGTCTCTAGCCTGTGTGCTCTGTAGATTTGGCCACTTAGATGCATTTTCAATTTACAGAATAACATCTCTACATCAGTCAAGGAATATCTGTGTTTACCCTAATCACCCCTCCCCTTTTCTGAAGGTACTGAAGGTTAAACCCAGGACCTTATGCATATTAGACAAGCTCTCTACCACTGGGCTACACCCTAACCTTCTTTTTGTTTTGCTTTAAAGGTCTCCCTCCATTGTCTTTGCTGGGCTTGAACTTGAGTTCTTCCTGCTTTAGGCTCCTAGAGTGCTTGGATTACAGCAGTACACCTCCACACCCACTGGGTTCTAACAACTTCCTCTTAGTCTTCCTTTTTTTGGAGACAGGTTTCACTACATAGTCCAGGCTGCCCTTAAACTCCTGATTGTCCTGCTTCAGCCTCTGAAGGGCTGGGGTTACTGGCTTGAGCCACCATGCTCCCTGGGTTTTACCTTCTTAATGTTATGTGCTTTAGTATTGTGACACCTAATGCTCCCGCTGAGCTTTTCTGCATATGGACACTGCAATGATGACTGATGTCAGAATTGGTCACAATGATGACTCTGAGTCATTTTGTGTCTGGAAAGATTCCAGTGCATACAAATTTCATTTTATGTGATAGCTTTGGCTATATCATCTATATCTATCTTATTTATTTATTTTTGATGGTGATGGGGATTGAACCCAGGGCCTTTGCCCTGAGCTACATTCCCAGCCTCTGAAAATTTTAAATAGGAGCTCATGGAATCCCACAGCTACCCAGGCTGAGCTCTAACTCTGAGCGTCCAGAGTGCAGGGATTGCAGGTGTGAGCACCAGGCCTGCCAGATTCTAGTTTTGGTTGATCCTTTATAAGAATAAACAATCTGCTAGAAAATCATTAGTTAAATTTTCTGAGTATGCAGCTGACCCTGCCTTGTGATCATGAAAGAGCATAATTTATTGCAGGAGAGAGTCCCTGCTGTATTCCATACTCACCGAGACCGTTTGTCACACTTTCCTGGCCTTCTATAACAAACTTATCTGCAAAGCTTATGAAAGGAAACAAGCAACGTCCACAAGAGATATGGCAATGCCAAATGTTTTCTTTCATTGAACTTTGTTTTTATAGTTGTTCAAGTAAAAGACAAATAAAGAACTGCAAATAAAGATTATAATGCAAAGGAAACATTGCTGAATGCTTTTAAAATAGCTTAATGCATACTTTGAGCAGAATGAAAAATAGTCTATTGAAAAAAAGAAGAATGGTTGTGCACTGTCCACTTCTGAGCCCAAGGTCTAACTTCCGTACTCTTGACAATGAGTTGCTCACACTGTGGTCAGACCTGCCAATCTGCCTTTTTCTTTTGTTGATCAACAATATTTTATTTTATTTTATTTTATTTTATTTTATTTTATTTTATTTTGCAGTACCGGGTATTGAGCTTGGGACCCTGCACTTGCCAGACAGGCATTTATACCACTGAGCTATAGCCTCAGCCTTGATCAACAAAATTTGAAAAAAGTGTCTTTTATGTAAGAGCAAAATACACCAAGATGTAAAATATTCCACGAAAGTCTACATTTGGCTCAAGTCCTTAAAAATTCTATCAATAAATTCCATGTCTTTGCCCCTTCAGGACTGGTGTTCATGACTTTTAAATGTATCTTAAGTGGAAAAAACTGTAAATAAAAATCCCAAGTGAGTCTTTAAGGTGACAAAAATAAAAATCCCTCCCCTTTACGTCCATCAGGCTATCACTGTTTATTTAAAATCTATGGTGTACACACAAGGACCTCTAGCAGCATTCCCAAGGACACAGAAGTGAGCTCGGGGTCCGCCACCTTGTCCACAGCCTTTCAGTGAACAGACGTCCTCGCACTTTCCCGATTAACTCACGTAGAGAACACAAGGTCTAGAAAACCCAAGAACAAAAATGCTGACCTAAAAGATACAAGTCTTCCTAAAATTTCACAGAAACCACAGACATTACTTGGAATATCACTGAAGATATTTTCGAGGGGAGGAGTATTTTCTACCTGCTGGGGCACAGGATCCCGAGTTCCTGATGATGATACTGACCAGCATATTGTCAGGTATTTGTCACAAAGTAAGTAAAATTCACAAAAACCACAGTGGCGCTTTGTTGGCATTCGTGTTGGTTTTCCACTCTCAGGACAGTGCATGCGGAGCCACTGTCCTGCCTGGGGTCATCCTCAGCTGCTCTCCTTATAAAGTTGTCTTTCTAGTTGGTGTGCTGCAGAGTTGTTGCTGTTACAAATCATTATCCTCCAGAATATATTTTTTCCTCTTCTTGCTCTCTCTTTCTACAATGCTTCTTCTCAGATATCTTTTTTGTTGTTTAGTGCTTCCAAATCATTGTCACTCTGAAAGCGGGATATTGTTTGATGAGAACTAGACCTCTAGATAAGTACTGATTCATGTTTAGGATGTGTTTGTACATCAGTTTAAAAGGAATACAGCCTTTTAAAAATAAGAATGAAGGAGATTAAACAGAGGAATGTGGCCACAGTCCCAAGAATTCTGTTTTGTATGTGTTTGTATTTGACAATCATAAAACCCGATTTATCACATCCTATCTCTTTCATGGAGGCACAAAGTAAAAATCCCTCACAAGAGAGCTCTCTGCTTCTAATTCTTTGTCCACAAAATAAGTGTGCATGGATAATTTCCATGCATTTGTCATTTTGAAAAAGCTGGTACACCAAACTGTGCATGGGCGGCACTATACTACGCATGAGTCTGTTTTTATTTATGCCTATTAATTTTTTTCTCTATTTAAAATTAATTCTTCTATAGCATCTGAATGGTTTTTTTAAAAAAAATCAATTAGCTTTTTCTGGGAAAATCTTTTCCTGTCTAATATAGAATGATGCTTTTTTTTCATCTGTCAAGGGGGTTATTAATAAATGCCACCGGTGGGGTTAGAACATTCTCTAGTGTTTGCTTTAGGGGAACAAGGGGATTGTTAGAAATCCTAGCCAAACGGAATCATAATTAGAGAGAAAATGTTAGCAATTAGAACTATACATTAGGCTTTAATTTACTACCATGGAAAAGTCGAGGGTGGCATTTCTATTCCATTTTTAGGTACAGCCAGGCGGATTGCTCATTAGAGGATAATTTCCACCAACCCGACGCACTTGTCAGGGCGGCAAAGCAGCTGGGGGCTCTGTGTGGCCCAGGGGCGAGGGGTTTATTTTGTGTTTTCTATGGGGGTGGAGAGTGGGGCAGGAGGCTGAGTGGTTATCAATGTCCTATATAATCATTGACATTATCAGCAGTCACTGAATAAATTTTAGACCGAGACAGCAGCTTGGAGACACAAGCGTGTCAGTGCAGGTCACTTTTCCCTTTTCCTCTGTGTCTACTGTACCAACGCATTTCATCTATTTTCAAGTTCAAAGGTTTCCCTTTTCAGGGTCTGCTTTTTATTTTCCCAGTGACCAAAGCAAGTATTTTCAATGATTGTTTAAACTAAAACCAAAAAACTTCTCAGACCAACATAAGATAGCTAAAATCTAACTCCAAAAAACTTCTGAACTTATACAGCAATAGGTTTCTGAAGACATAGAGAGCACTTCTTTTTCAGTTTTCCTTTTAATTTCACAATGATATGCCCACTCCCTCCCTCCCCTTCCTTCCCTCCCTTCCTTCTTCTATCCCTTCTGTCCTCCCTTCTTTTTCTCCTCCCTTCTTCCAGCACTGGGGATGGAGTCCCGGGGGAGTCCACCACTGAGCTACATGCCCAGCCTATTTCTGAGGCAGGGTCCCACTAACTTGCCCCAGCTGGCTTCGAACTTGCAGTCCTCCTACCTCAGACTTCTGAGTAGCTGGGGTTAGAGGAGTCCACCCCTGAATTTCACACTGTTTCTTGATTGCCCTTTCCAATTTTCCTTGTACAGATGAATTTTGTGCCAAAATGTTAATTGCTGTTTAAAATAAGTATACTTATTTTAGGTTTAACAGTGCTTTTTAAGTTAAAAACTTCAAGTTACTCTATATTATAATTAGCAAAAATCAATCTTCCTTGCCTACAGAAATGTAATTGAAAGCACCTTTATTTTCATTGTATATGCCATAAAATTTGCTGTTTTTACTATTTTCAAGTACAGAGTTCAGAAATTAATATAGTCATGTTACAGGCATCCCTACCATCCTCAAAGTTTCTGATCTCCCCAAGTGAAACTCTGTCCCGCTTAAACAATAACTCCTCGCTGCCACTCTCCTTAGGAAGTGCTGCCTACAAGGCCTCACACAGCCTTTCAGTGTCGGGCTTATTCACCTAGCAGAAAGTCGGTAAGGTTCAGGCACGCTCACCAATCTCCTTTCTCTTTAAAGCAGACGCTTCTCTGACAGAATGAGGGTAGCGGTAGCATTATCATGAACTCTTTGAACGTGTTTCCCGTGATGGTGATTCTTGATTGTCAACTTGATTGGCCCGAGAGTTCCTTATATTAGCAAAGTGGCTGTGCCCAGTGGGTCATGAAGGTGTAATCCTGCAGACTGTGCCTGGTCCCTGGTGCCTGGTCCCTTCCTAGAGTCTGTTCCTCCTTGCCTTGCCTCAGCTTCCAGCTTCTCTGAGGGGAACAGCTTTGATCCTCGGCCATGATGATTCTGCCTGGGAGCCAGCTGACCATGGACTGAAACCTCTGAAATCTTGAGCCAAAATAAATGCATCCTCATTTAAATGGTGCTTGTCAGGTGTTTTGGCCCAGTGTTGGACAACTGGCCAGTACATTTTTTGGAGATGGTAGCCCGCACTCACATCTGCTTGGCGATGTTGTTGCTGTTGATGACTGTGAATGAGCCTTCACTGGCCTCAGCTTGGGAGACGGATTACCTTTTTCAGTTTATGACAAGTTCATCCCAGGCAGTTTGGATAATAGAGACCAAAAGGAAACACCCAATATTTCCATAAAAGATCCAGTTAGCAACCATGCAAAACTGATTCCTATGACTGAAGAGAAAAGTACTTAATATTACTTTTAGGTAAATGGCAATTCAGGCTTGCAGAAAACATTTGTACTCATAATCCATTATAAAATTTCTTTCTTTCTTTTGTATTTTAGGGAAAGGTCTCATTACTAGATCAGGCTCCTGTTTACAGCCTCCCAAGATCTGAGATTACAGGCACACACCACCACATCCAGTCTCAATCACCAGCTCAGCATGCCCCTGGAGTAGGGCCAGCATGGCAGGCCCAGGGATTGAACCCCCAGCCTCTGAGCCTGCTCGCAGGTGCTTTAATCCTCTGAGCTATTTGGCCAGCCCAACTATCTTATTTTCTTTTACTTTCCCTTATCTTTGGTTTCTCCTGATCTTGTTTTTGGTTGTCACCATGAACTCCATTTTCTCTCCACTTTTCCTTTCCTTTTTATTTTCCACATTATTTTATAACCCAAATTAAATTTAGTTTTTTTCTGCTGACGTCTCTAAAGAGATTTTTATTTTTTATTTATTTTTTAAAGAGATTTTTAAAAGCTACATTCAGGAAATCATCCTAATTAGATACTCTGTACCTTACACCCATGGCTTTCTAGTTATGGCCTGTGGACTCCTGGGGTGTTGAAGAGGTTTTCAAAGGGTGCTCAGGCAAGGAAAATTCTAGACCCCCTACCCTCCATACATGCTGCTTCATACATTCATCAGTTTTATTTTTTCCAGCTGTATGACCTCATTGCATAACACATAAAATATACAGAGCCAGTCTGTGCGTTGACACCTTGTGAGAGCTGGGGGTGAGGAGGGGCCTCTAAAGCACTGAGCATGGCTTGGGAGCTAGCTCAGTGGTGTAAGTGCCTGCCTAAAGTGCTGAGTATACCCTATTTTCTGAGCTAGGTGGATTCAGGGGGACAGAGTTCAGCAGGCCAATGTACATGATGTAGATATACTACCATAAAACATGGGAAATGGTCTACCAAAAGTCAGGAGTAGGACACTTTGAGAAGTACTAGACTCTGTGTTTTATAGACTATAGAAAAGTGTACTTTCATATAGGTCTGCTAAGAATTTAAGATGAACATTTGTGGAGGGAATTTGGAAAACTTGTCAAAATTACACATCCATTCACCATTCTTTGGTCACCCATCCCCGCTGTCTAAATGTCTCCTAAAGGTGTGTTTGCATGGAGAATGACATCTATTCCAGGTGACCTAGAACACATTGCTTACAGTAGCAGAGCTTCAACTTGGTGCCTCTGCATAGCAGAGCATGATGCAACTGCTGAAAAGAATGAAGATTCTCTCTATGGCACCTGCTTAAACAGAGTGTGGCAGCAGGGGATTCTATCCCTGGTAGGCTGTACTGGCCCCACCCCTGGGGCACACTGAGACGGGGATTGAGACTGGGCATGGTGGTGTAATATCAGCACTTGGGAGGCTGAAAATAGGAGAATTACTATCAGGCCAGTCTACATGGCGAGACCCTGTAGACCTTGTAGACCTTGTACCAAATACCAAAAAAAAAAAAAAAAAAAAAAAAAAAAGATTCTATGCATTGTTATGGGAAAGCCTTTGGGCTGTAGGGTAAGATTAAAAATGCAAGGTTCAGGCAGGCACAGTGGTACATAGTCATAATCTTAGCACTTGGAGGCCAAGGCAGGAAGATCTTGACTTTGAGACCAGCTTGGGCTACAAAGCAAGAGCAAAGCTAGAGCAGACTACATAGTAGACTCATTCTTGAAAAAAAGAGAAAAGCAAAAACAAAAGTAAGGAATAAGATTGTGTATAAGTGGGACACTCTTTCTGATAAAAGGATTTTATTTACTCTTCAACATAAGATGGTTAAGATAATTGTAGAACTGATTTCTGCTGGATTATTATTATTATTATTTTATATTTGTTACAAGGTCAGAATGCAGCTCAGACTCATAGTGATCTTCCTGTTTTCAGCTTCCCCAGTGCTGGGATTACAGGCCTCTACCCCTGCCACTGGTCTCAGCGGCCGACTCAGTGCACCTGGAGGCAGGACCAGGAGGTATGTGGTGCTGGAGATTGAACCCCAGTCCCTGCACTTGCCTAAGTAGGCACTTAGTCCACTGAGCTATCTTGTCAGCCCTCTATTGCTTTATTGAAAGGAACAGTTTATGCTTAATTGTTTGATCAATTTTGTAGGTTTATACTAGGTAACCTGAGTAACTATTTTGAAGATGACAATACACAACCATTGTTAATTTCCTATCATCTTGTTTTGAAATTCTGCAACATTTTTATTGCTTTTTTTTACTTTTTATTCTCTTGAAAATAAAAAAGGATCTAATTATATATGCCTTTAGTTTTATAAAGAAACCCCCAAAGAATATTTAAAAACCTAATAGTTATGGTTCCTGAAGGAGGGCTAGGGTCAGACACTGGGATGGGAGTGATATCTCTCTGTGTATACCTGTTGGCATCATTTTTATTTATTTATTTATTTATTTTGTGTTTTTGAGACAGGGTCTCACTATGCAGTTCAGGCTGACCTTAAACTCACTTTGTAGCTCATACTGGTCTCGAACTCACAACAATCCTCTTACCTCAGCCTCCAGAGTGCTGGGATTACAAGCCTACGCCACCACGCCCGGCTGTCATTTTAATTTTGAATGAGTCTTCTCTCTCTCTCCCTTCCTCCCTTTCTCTCTCTCTCTTTGAAACAGAGTCTTGCTGTGCAGTCCAGGCTAGTCTCTAACTCACTATATAGTCCAGGCCATGCTAATATGTGCTAATCCTCCTGCTTCAGCCTCTTGAGTGCTGGGATTACAGGTATGCACCACCACATTTGGCTCAAGTGAATCTTGCTATGGTGCCTATGGAGGCCTTGAATTCCTACACTCCTACGCTCAAGCAATTCTCTTGCCCTGGCCCTCTGAGGAGTTGGAATTCCAGGTGCACAACATGGTGCCTGCCCAAAGCCATCTGGTGTTTGTCTCACTCACTTTTGTCTTACCTTTGCCCTAGTAGATAACTGTTTTAGTAATGTGGTTTATTTCCCCATTGTTTTCTGTATTAAGTGGATTAAATATGGACACACACTCTGCCTTTGAGAAATACAGGCATACTATAATTTCCCCTCCTGGAGTGTACATATTTATTTATATCCAGTAACAATGTAAATAAATAAATTCAAACAAATATGAGAATATAATTTTATGTACTTGCTTTAAGAACAACCTGGTATCTAGGATGCTGTTCAGTGGTAGAGTCTTTGCCTAACATATGTGAGGTCCTGAGTTTGCTTCCCAGCACTGCAGAAAGAAAGAGGGTGGAGGAAAAAGAGAGAGAGAGAGAGAGAGAGAGAGAGAGAGAGAGAGGGAGAGAGACAGAGAGAGAGAGACAGACAGAGACAGAGACAGATAGACAGAGATAGAAATACTGAAACCTCTTAACAATATACCTTTGGGTCAGACCATGAGAATAGCTGTTTAGTGGGCTCCATCTCCTTTCTTTCCATTGTACAGCATTGGACAGACTTTCATAGTTTGTTCCTGGAGAATTGTGTTCTTTACACACATTTCTACATTTGTGAACTAGGTGATTTATATGTATTGAAAAAATTTGAATTGAAATGCTTGTCTTATAAAATTCTCTTAAATGTTCTGTGTTAGGGTCATGAATGGACCTGTAATGTCCATTTCCTTTGCCACACCCACCTCTACCCCACTTTTCTTCTGGCCCTTTGCTTTACACTACACGATCTTGCCCTGTCTGGCTCCCAGTTTCTCCTCCCATCGTGCATCTACACGTGGGGCTCATGCAGCTCTTCTCAGTGGGTCATTGTCCACGCCACTGTCAAAAATCTACATAAACAGAAGCAACAAATGTTCTAGGTCTTTCTCAGCCCTTTTGTGTATCTCTTTACTGTAGCCTGAAATCTTTCCTTGGAAATTTATTTTACAAACCTTTATAATTTAAGAAAATCAGATTTCAAAATATTACCATAGATGGCTTCCTATCGCTTTTGGCAATTTCTTCTCCATTAGGAAGAATTTGATGAAGTTGATGGCTCAATATTTTCACAGATTCTTGTGCTTGAATGTATAAAAATGTGTCTGGTCTGAAAACTCAAGAACTGCAATGTCACACATCCACAGCAGCATGGCAACAGTAAGGAGAGCAGCTGAATGATACCCAGGATTGGAGGCAGATTTGTTTACATTAGCGGGCACTGATCAGGATCATTCCCTGTATCAGGCCCTAGTCTCTTGCTGTCTAGGGCTTTTATATGATGCACAAGTAAGGCATACAAAGGCAAGATAGAACAGTCTGGCAGTTCTTCTGAGCAGCTAGCAGGGCGAGATCATTGGTTACAATGACAGGTACATTAAGGTTACAATAGGTAGATTAAGGATCTCTGAAGCTTGCTCCAGTGGTACAACCAGGTGTCCTGTATGTTCACTTACACTCTCATGCTTATGGGGGCCAAGAAAGTAATCACAAAGCCATGAAGCAGTTACAGAGCGAGGAAAATTCAAAGAACAAAAGTCTTAAAAATGTGCATGCTGGCCCCACCCCTGGGGTGCCATGAGGCAGGGACTGAGACTGGGCATGGTGCCGCCCACCTGTAATCCCAGCACTTGGGAAGCTGAAAACAGGAGAATCACTATGAGTCTGATCTACATAGTGAGATCCTGAACACCCTGTAGATCCTGTACTAAATACATAAAAAAAAAAAAAGTTTTAAAAAGAACAATTTCTCTTGTACAGTTCTGCCCTTTCACGATCATGGTTCTGAGGACGATTGTTATTCACCAACCATGTTAATCTCAGGCAAGTGCAGCCTTCAAGATTTTGATGCTAATTTTAAAGAAGACACACTAAAACCTTTTGCATCCATTTCTTTTAACATTAATGTAGCAACTTCAGCTCAGGTCCAACAGTTTTAGTTTACAACAGTCTTCTCCAGGAGACTAGTTATATGTGGCTATTTACATTTGATTTTAAATAAAATGCTTATTGGTGTAAAATATTTTATTTCTTTATTTACACTAACCAACTTTCAAGTATCCAACAGCCATATATTGACTGCCATATTGGAAAGAGGGTGCTGCAGAACATTCTGTCCTTGCAGGAAATCCCACTGGACAGCTCCCCTAGGAAGGTGGAAGTATCTCTGTAAGAAGTAACACAATTCTGTGTCTTTCAGGATGCTCCTGATGAGACAATGTTGTTGATGACAGAGAAAGCTATAACTCCACTAAAACTAGTACCATTTGTTTTTTACAATACACCAGGTGCTGCATTAATCTCCTTTTCTAACAGTCTATGTCTGCTAATCAGCATGGTGCCATAGGTATTATTCTAGGAACTGGGGGTGCCCCCCTCACATAATTAGTATATTCTGGAGCTTGGGTTCAAAGCAAGTCTGTCTGACTCCAATGCTTGCGTTTCAAATCATCTGTCATACAGCCTCTCCCATCACACAAAAGAGATGCCATGAGGTACAGAGGGTGGAATTATGGGTGGATAACATAAAGCTTCTGCTGCCTGTAACTGTTTTCAGTAAAAACAAACCGAGATAACGTAGCTCAAACCCCGCTTTCTTGGGGCAGGGCAGGTGCTGGGATTGATCCCAGGGCCTTCCACATGCTAAGCATTTGTTCTACAATTGAATTTGGGCCCTAAATCTTGCTTTTTGAATGTATGGGAGTATCTTAAAGGTCATGCTGATATAAACAAAGGATACAGTTCCATTAAAAAAGTACACAAGCTGATGTCACAGTGAAACTGTCCTCAGCCTCCCTCCTTTAAGAGTGAACAGTGGAGAGATGAAGGACCTGAATCATGACACTCAGACTGGCATCTTCAATCAGTTCTTCAGCAGTCAGTGAATTCTCTGTAAAGGGGGAGCTGAAGTAGTACTTAACTGTTCTGGACAGGATTCAAGGGAGAGCCCGTGAGCAGGAGGACAAGGGCTCTGGAGATGGCCCCTCACACCATGCTCTATTGCTATTCATCCATACCCTGCTTCTTCCTAACTGAGCACAAAGGTGGGATGCCCACAGCCTGCAGGTGTGGCCAGTCAGGGCCAACGGCCAGGGCTTTCACTGTCTTATCAGGCTCTCCCTAGAGTTAATGAGGTGCCACAGAGTGCAGCTCCACCTAGGGTCTCTGGCACGAGGGTTTGAGATAAATAAAGCAAAAGTTCTCAGGCATGAGCTGCACATGAGAATCACCTGAGGAACTTTTGAAAAATGTTCTCCATACCGATCACACCAGTATCTCTAGAAAGAAAGTCAAGCGTCAATATTTTTTTCTTTTAACTTTATTTATTTTGTGGCCAGCTCAGCCTACCCTGGGGGTGGGGCTGGAGCAGCATGTGGTGTTCAGGATTGAAATGGGCTCCTTGTGCTTGCCTAAGTAGATGCTTTAGATTGCTAAGCTATCTTGCTGGTCCCAGGATTTTTTTAAAAGCCCCTCAAATGGTTTTAGAATGCAGCTAGGACTGGGAGTGACTCACCAGGACAGTGTTACAGCCTCTGCTCTCGGGAGCTGTGGGGATCCCTTGGACACAGACCCGGCAGGCCCAGCTCTGGGCACACACAGACCTGTGGGCTGTCCTGTCTGTTAAGCAAGATCTCTCCTTATAAAGCCACATCCTGCCTGCTGAGGGCCCGGTTAGCACTGAGTCACCTGTCCTCCTGTGTCTCTGTCCTTCCTTCTCCCTTATACTTCCTGCTTTCAGAAAATAAAGGTATTCAAGTTACTCTCACTACACATGCGCATGCACCCCGCCCCCACGCACATCCCTAAACCAAACTGAACCAGCTGTCAGCCAAGCTGCCTCAATGTGTGTGTCCAGCTCACTGTCAACCTTTGAGGACAGGGGACCCGAGCCACAGCCTCATACCCCATTTCTTCTTCTTTTCCTTCTTTTTAAAAAATGTATTTAATACAGGGTTTTATTACACAGCTCAGGACCGGCCAAATAGCTCAGTGGATTAAAGCCCCCGGGGTATGCTAAAACAGCAATGGAGACTGGGTGTGGTGTTGCGCACCTGTAATCCCAGCTCTTGGGAGGCTTTAAACAGGAGAATCACTGAGTCTGATCTAGTAGACCCTTTCCTAGAATACAGAAAAATAAATAAATAAATATCATTCCACGGCTCAGATTCGCTGGCTGGGCCTTCCTTCTCCATACTGCTGACCACGACTGGGCAGAGTTGCTTGGGAGACTCCACGCTGCTCTGAGGAAACAGTAGCCAGAGTAGAGACTGTGGCCCGGAACTCCGGTCACGGTGGGTAGCACAGTGCCCAAGCCCACATGAAGGTGGCAGACTCTGAGATGGAGGTGAGAAATGACGCTCCGCAGTGGCCAGGGGACTAGGAGATGAACGCTAGGCTGGGCCAGGGCCCTACCAGGCTGCGGGCCGCACCCTGACCCAACCACAGGGCAGCTAGCTGAGCAGGTCTCCTTCGGGTCTCCACTCAGCCCAAGGGGAGCACGCCTGCTTCCGTGGTGTCCTCCTGAGCCAGTCTATGAGCAGCTGTCTAGGACACGTGAGAGACAAGCATGACGATAAAAGGGAGGTGCATGAGGACGTGAAGAATAATGGGGGGTGGGAGGAAGGAAAATGGGAAGGAAGAGAAGGAGGGTGGGAAAGAGAAACCGCGTGAGAGAGACAGAGAGATGAGGCAGGACAGGGACCCAGGCACAGGAAGGGCCCAGGAAGAACCAGGGATTTTTCTGCCTCCTTTCCCCTGCTGGGCAGAGGAGACAATGGGAGGCTTTGACCTAGTATTTTTGGAACATGAGGCAAAATGTCAGCACTCATGTGGGAGACCAAACACTGGAAACGGTGTGTATTGTTGCTTGGCCTTCACTTAAACAGATTAAAACATTGCAGGATAGGAGTGAATTTATTTATGGGCACTGAGTCTTTTAGACTAACACACACACACACACACACACACACACACACACACACACACACATATGAAGGACAAGCATAGAAGAAAAGCGCATCTTGATCTCTGCCCTGGGCCCACAGGGACCTAGTCCTCCTGTGTGTGGGGGTAGTGATGCTGTGTGCCCCATGATCAGAGTGCAGCCGGTGTCTCCTCTCTCCCCGGTGGTCTCCAGGGCCTGGGCAGCCCTCTTAGGAGCCAGCCAGCTTTAGGATGATGCTGGGATGGAGGGAAGAATTCGTGCTCTTGGGAATTTCAGGCCTCTTGGAAAACATCCCTATCTCTGGATGTTACATGGTCTTTACTATAGTATTTACTTGCAGTCTGGGTATGACTTAAGTATGTCACTTGAAAATGTGTAACTGTATCTGGTGTAATTTAAATAGAACAATGATGCTGTCAGAGAGTCATTAGGATCCGTCTCTTGTAAAATACCAGGGGCCCAATCTTCTGCATCTGGATGTCCAATTTTCCCAGCACCATTTGTTAGAGGCTTTCTTTACTAAGCATATGTTTTTGGCTCCTTTTATAAAGATCAGATGGCTGAACATGAGTTCTTTCTGCAGCCTATGTTCTGTGCCACTGATCCACATGCCTGTTTTCATACTGGCACCATGCCGTTTCATTCACTGTAGCTTTACAGTGTAACTTCAAGTCTGGGACTGTGCTGTCACTCACATTCTTTTTGTTACCCAGGATGGCTTTGGCTATTCTGGGTTCTTTCTGATTCCGTATGAATTTTAGGATTGTTTTCTCTGGATATGTGAGAAATGCCACGGGTATTTTGATTGAGATCGCATTAAATCCATGTATCAGTTTTTAAAATATGACCATTTTGATTGTGCTACCTTGGAACAGGATATATCATTGCATTTTTGATGTTTTCCTTAATTTTCCTTTTCAGAGGGATATAGTTTTCAGAGATCTTTCACTTCTTTGATTATATGAATTCCTATCTTTGTAAGAGAGGCTCTTTTTTTGTCTATGAGTAATTTGTCTCTGAGTAATGACTTTGAAGATAATATTGTTATTCTTATAACTTTGTTATGAAGTTTTTTTTCATAAAACAAAAAATGAACCATGCTTTTTAACAGATTATGGGACAAATACCAGCAGGATTTTGTGTTGGGAAGGTACTTTCAAACATTACAGAAAATGGAATGTCTTCAGATGTTGGTCTAGTGATTTTATTTTTTTCATTATTTTTTAATGTATTTGGCTGTTATAGGGGCTCACTACACAGCTCAGACTCATAGTGATCCTCTTGTTTTCAGCTTCCTCAGCACTGGGATTATAGGTGTGCACCACTATGCCTGGACTCTGGCCGCTCAGCCCACCCTGGGGGCAGGGCTGGTGTGGCATGTGGTGCGGGGATCGAACCCCAGTCCCTGCGCTTGCTTGCCTAAGCTTGCCTAAGCTGGCGCTTTAGTCCACTGAGCTATCTCGCCAGTCTGGCCTAGTGATTTTAATCTGGGGTTCCCCTAAGAATTTCTCATCACATAGGCTATTAAACCTTTTGTGTGGTTAAAGTTCTATTTGCTGGTTGTGGAAGCATGTGGGGAGGCCGAGGCAGGAGGATCAGAAGTTTGAGATCAGTCTGGGCAGCTTAGTGACTTGGTGAGAACCTGTCTCAAAACAAAAATCAAAAAAGTGTTGGGGATAGAGCTTAATGCACAGGATTGGGTTCAGTCTCCAACACTGTACCCCCAAAATCTGATATTCTAACTTGCTTCAGATTCATATCTAGATTCTGTAAAAGAAATAGATGCATAAAAATAGAAATCCACTAACTGAAGAAAAGCCTGGCTTGTAAATATTAGAGAAACTTGTTGGAAGTAGGGGCTTTCATGTTCTGAAGCTAAAGAAAAGCATACCATTTATTTCTGGTGTGTGAGTGTTCCCAAGGTACAAAACAGGCAGGTCAGACACAGTCATAGCCTTCCAGAAATTTACTGGCCAGATGGCAAGGTTTAGGCAGCGTTTAGCCAGTAAAAGGTAGGTGATGTTAACTGCCATTGAACTAGAGTAAAGATTACAGTACAGCACAAAGTACGTATGAGGAGAAGGAACACATAGCTAGGGGAAGGGGAGGAGGGCCTGCGGCGCTGTTGGCCTGAGTGAGGAGCCTGCTTGATGCCCCCAGCCTGGCCCTTCTCACAGGCTTCGCCTTTCCTAGCAGCGATGCTCCGCTCCATTTCTCGGAGAGTCTGTGGATCTGGTGCTGCCCCTCCCCCGCCCCTGCCTGACTTCCCAGGAGCACCTGCGCTGCCCTCTGGTTGGCTCTCACTGCCTTCCTGGCTGGGAGATCAGAGTCTGGGGAATGATGGCCAGAGGAGGGGTGGATCTTGATAGACACCATTGCTGAGCATGTGTGAGGGGACACTCACGTGGGAAACACACTTGTGAGTTTTACATAGGAAGAAACAGAGGTAAATAATTTGTCCAAGGTTGTACAATTCATTGCCAAGTCCACACCCAGCACGCTGGCGCCAGGTCTGCATGATGGCACAGGACTTCTTGGCAGTGCCATGAGACAGTCACCCGACACGTTATTTTGGTTCCTTCGCTTTTGTTTCTCCAGTAACTACCCAGTGTGCTAGGCATTACTAATCATACTTATTGGGTAAGAAATGGATTCAGAAATGTTCATTCATTTGTTCGTTCATTCAACAATTATTTATGTGTTAGCAAATACCAGGCAACATGATACTCTAGGGAATCACATGGTGAGACAGACAGATGTTGTCCTTGCCCAGGTGAGCTGGCAGTCTGGAAGGCAGGCGGATGCAGCCTAATGTGTGACAACACCTTAAGAAATGAGCTGTGTGGAGGAAGAGGGCCACCTGTGGTATCATGGGGGGTCCAGGGCAGACCAAATATGACTTCTAACCAGGCCCGTTTGACTCCCAAAACTCTAAATGTTCTTACAGTACTTTGTCTTTTGAATAACATGACTGATTCAATTTATGAGGGTAGAAAGGAGGGACAGGCAGGGGCAAGCATGGTCCCCAGAGTATAACTCTCTGGGGTGACCCAGGGCTGAGACAACTGGAGCAGGAGATGTAAGAGCCCAGTTTGGGAAAGATAGAGCAGTGCATATCCTTGATTCTGTGACAACGTGGAAGCATCTGCAGGGTATTTGAAGGAGTCGCAAAGGCGAGAAATATGAACAGTAAATGCAGAAACAGAGCCTGCGGCTTCCAGATCAAGAGCAAGAAGAAGGAATTGGTAGCTTTCTTGCAGTAGGCAATTCAAAGCTCCAGTTCAAAGTCTGATTCACTTGATCTCTGTTTCTGTCCATCTTTGTCACAATGTAGTTTTAGCTGGAAACTCAGGGTCTTAAACCAGACAGAAGCTGTAACTGGGTGTGGTGGCTTGCACTTATCACCCAGCAGGCTACGACAGGGGTGTGGCAAGCTTGAGTCCAGCTTGGGCAATTTAGCAATTGGAAGAGACCCCATCTCAAAACAGAGTCCAGAAGGGGCTGAGGATGTAAGTCCGTGTGAAGGCTCTGAGTTCCATCCCAGCACCGAGGGGAGAAGTCTGCTTCATGTAGAAGTCCAGCTGTGGTGGTAGCCCTGCTCCAGAACCCAGGAAAGGCTGTTTTTAACTTGTAATGTATTTTGTCTTTTGGCAGCAGTGCGGGGACTTCAGCCTAGGGCCTCGCACATGCTAGGCAGGCTCCCCACCACCGGCTAGACACTCCCAGCCCCAGCCTAGCATCACTGTCACCTAGGAGGGGACAGGAGATCTCCGCTCCCATCCCAGGCGGTGGGGAGGCACTCACTTGGGCTCCTGACCTGGGCCACTTTGGCATGGTGGAGCCCTCAGCAGGGAGCCGAGCAGCAGGTGCCTGCGGAGACTTTTGTAGGCTGGCACCTTCGGGCAGGGGTGGGTCTGTGGCTGGAAAAGGAGCTCAGTGGTCAGAAGGGAGCTGTCGTCTTGTGTGCAAGGCTTGTCCTCTTCTGAGGAAAAGTGATTTTAGGGGCTCCCTCCTGCTAAAAAAAAGTTCTGAACTTTTACATAATGTTGATGGTAGTGACTGTCAGGTTGTTAAATAACGTCAAATTGTTTTTCAAAATTCATCAAGTTAGGTCAGCGGACTAAGCGCCTGCTTAGACAAGTACAGGGACTGAGCTTCCATCCCCAGTACCACATACCACGTCAGCCCTGTCCGTCCCTGGGAGTGTCAAGCCAGCAACAGAGACCACGTGTGGTGGTGGGCACCTGTGGTCCCAGCGCTGGGGAAGCTGAAAACAGGAGGATCACTAGGGCTCTGAGCTGCACACTGAGACACTGTAACACACACACACACACACACACACACACACACTCACTCATTGACAAATATGGTAGAAAGTTAAATGCAACTTGATAATTTTAAACACTGTTAGTAAGCAAGAACTAAACATTCTAAACCAATAAAACAGCTATTTAGGAAAACTATATGCATCTGAAAAATGCTAAATGAAGTCATACAAGATCCATTTTCATGCACGTAAGACTGTGCATGTGTTAGTGTGTGTGCATGTGTGTGTGTGTTACTAGGAACTGGATGCAGAAGTACTGAGCTACATCTCCGGCACTTTTTAGTTTTTAAATTTCAAAATAAGGTCATTCTAAATTGTTCAAGCTGGCCTCAAACTCACAATCCTACTGCCTCAGTCTCCCAAGTAGGTACATTATAAATATATGCTACAGTACCAGACTCAAAGGATATTCCTTGGCATTTTGATGCTAATATTAATATTATTGATATTAATATTTTATATTACTATTACATATATTTTCATTTCTTCCTTAATTTCCCACTAAAAATCTCAACACATTCATACACATACATACTTTTCCACCAAATTTAAGCCAAAAATTAAGAGAAAAATCCTATGGACAGGAAGGAACTCAAGGAGGCTGAGCCCCTTCTGTATGTAGCTGAAGTCAGTCTTGGTATCCACTCACAGAAGCAATCTGCTGTCTTGGGCAGCCCTTAATTTTGGTTCATTCTCCTGTACCTATTTATGTGATAGCACATTAATTGCCTTGGAGCAGAGAAAATGTTTCCTTAAAGAAGGTCAAACAAAGAGTTTATTGACATAAGTGAATTGGTTGAAGAAAACATTATTAAGTAACAGGCACTTATTTAAACACCAAATTAATCATTTAAAGGCAAATTAGAGGTCATATCTCCTCCTAGGTAAATAATGTTAACCAGTAATGAGATAGGCATTCCAGATTAGAAGCGGACTTTCAGGACCGGACGATAGGCTGGTTAGTGTCTCACTTCCCACTCTATTCAGGTCCCATAGTTCCATCAGGGGGTTCCATTTCTACATTTTACCACTGAAATGCCATTCATAATGGGATGCCATTTGTCAGTATATGGTTTTAAAGATATTTAAAGCTGTTCTTTTATCTTAGCAGAACAAAACCATTTGTGTCTGAGAGGAGTCACCTTCAGGGGCCGTGGTCCATTTTGAAGCTAGTGCTGGGTCCTGAAGGCACCGCCTTTGTCTGTTGGCTGGGGCTGCAGGGGACTTCTCAGTGTGGTAGCTGGGCTGGATTCAAGGACCTTGCCTCCCTCCTTCAGAACCAGTCCGTGTAAGCTTTGGACAACAGAATGAAACATACAATGGTTCTTGTGGTGCAGGTTGTAGGGTCCCAGAGTTACCTGATGTTTTAGCTCTGTACTTGTCTCTTCCAGTTGGAGGATGTCCAAGCTTCCCCTACACATCCCTCTACACGCCTTGACCATGCAGTTATACCAGCCTCCCTGTAGGGCTGCCCCCTCACACCTCTTGACCTGATGACTGCCCCACTGGCAGGTGGCATGGGCCCCTGGGGATGCTTCCATGGGGACCCGCACTGGAAAATGCCATTGGCTCTGTGCAGGGCAGCCCTAAGGAAGCAGGAAGTATAAGGTCAGTTAATTCAACCTGACCTCAGCCTTGCTGATACGATGATCATCAGATGGCAGACCGCACTTTTACTGAAATATTTCACTATGCCCTGTGGGGGAGATGGAAGAAAAGACTCCTAATGGATAATTTCTACCAAAGTGTATTTTTAAAATGCTACATCCATCTTATTTCTTCACCTTGTTTTCAATCAGTTGTTCTAGCTACCAAACTCAGTGTTTTGAGTTTACAATATCTTGTTAGTAAATACTTTATATCTAGAGTATAACTACTGCTGTTTAAGAAATCCATCAATTTTCGAAGGCCTGGGCCCAAATTCAGGCTTTTTAGCCCTGGAACATCTAGGAAATATCCAACAAGCTAAATGTCATGTGCCCTAACATGCTGACCAAAATGATGGCCTTCTCACAAATTCACTGAGTCTTTTCTTCTTCAGAGGTGCAAGATTCTGCTTATGACACATGACAGTAGAAAAGGCATCTCCATGGTGTGGGTGGGCAACCTAATTGCACACTTTTCGAGCTTGTGGCCGACCCATTATTTTAAGGATATGAGATGCAAAGAGAAAAGTTGGTTCAAGTGATCCTGATATTGCTCATTAACTAGAAGACAGACAGGAATAAAATAGGACTTTTCTGGTTATTTCAGGTCCCCTCTCCACATCCCCCTTCACACCCTCCTTCCCCTCCAACCCTGAGAGTAGAAAGAAAGGCACTTTGTGTTTAAGGTTAATCAAGTTTCAGTACAATTTTTTTAACAAACTGGAATCACACTAATCTTTTTTTCTTGCTCTAATGTGTGGCTGTTGAAATCCTCAGCTGTGATAAATTAAGCTACTTATTAATCTAATTATTGTACATTCATCCTAGAAACTTTCATGTGACTTGAAAAGGCTATTCAACCTTTTCCCTCCCCTCCTAGAAAGGGCTCAACCTTGCACCAATTAAGATCATTCTGAAGGAAGGCTTTAAAAAAGCCTCCTCTAATCACCCAATAGGACATGGACCAGTGGAAACCAAACTCAGAGTGCTGGGAAAAAGTTTAGCATTCCTTTCTGTCTGCCAACTTTTAGGGTTTCATTGCACTGGGGAGGAAGACTTCATTTTCCCATTTAGTTGTTCTTTCACTGACCTCCGAATAAAGTCCATGTAATTACTGAGCAAATAAAGTTGCAGCATGTGTTTTAAAAATCAATTGCCATTCTTGGTCTATAGAAATGCAACAATGCACAGATTTGCTGGAAAATGCCCAGCACCAGCCATATGAACTAAACCCTGTACTGTAGCTGTACAATGAAGCAGTTTTGACCCCTAAAGCACATATTTACTATGCAGATTTTTAAAAGGGCTTCTTTTATGACTTATCTATTGATATTAAAATGTCCTTATCCTAATATAGGTTCAATTTGGGATTAAAATATGTTGCCCATGTATCATATCTTAAACATCCATTCAATGCCAAATGCCTTACCTCTTTTTTGGGTAAATGATGGCATAAATGGAGCTATTTTACATTCAAATTAAACTAGCTATTAATTTGAATGCAAAGCAGCTCAATGTACAGGATGCAATTTCAAAGACAGGTTTACCCCAGGCCTGAAAGCAGGGAAGAGTCAACATGGAGAAGTCCGGGCAGCTTGTCCCCTACTTTTCGTGCCTGGCAAACCCGCTCACTGTGAATAGTTTTTGAAGTGAAGATTAAAAGAGTAGAATTATAAAGTATAATTACATTTTATTGAAACTCTAGAAATCAGAAAAAATTCAGCAGGAAACTTTTAGTGAAACATGATGTGTTGTCATTATCATTAAAAGATAAAAGTTCCATACTGTTTTTATCTGTTTATTTGGAAGAAATCCAGCCTTTACAGTTATGCAGGAAACAAAAAACGGGAATGCAGGAGTAATTATTAAGGCTGTGTGATTTGTTATCTCAGCTACTGTCTTTCCGAATGGTAATGCGATATCAGCGGCTGCAGACACCGCCGATCTCCTCTATTAGTAAACAAGTGCTTTAGAGACCTGTGTGAGGCACTTTAAGCTCGCTACTCCCCGAAGTGCTGTCGGGCTTAACTACTAATCCATGGTATTTCAGAGCACTGGAAATTCATCTTTATAAAACCTGAACAAAAAAGGGAAAAAAGCCTGGAGGGCATGAGCTCCCTCTGGTGAGACAAATGACATGTTCATTTATTAATGAAACAATAACCCTGGAAAGAGGATCAAAGTACATTCCATCCTCACTTCACAATCCCCAATTTTCTCAGGCCAAACCATTTAATTGAGCCATGACAATGGAATACTTAATTGTTGCCTTAAAGTTTTGAAGGAGCGACTTCTGCAGCATCAATGTACCTTTCAGGATCATTACGCAAGCCAGACTGAAGCTGGTGGAATTCGATTCATTCTACACTGGGAGCCTCAAGCCCGCAGACAAGGGCCCGCCACAAGCACCTCTTGCTTCAGCACAGCCTTGATGGGTCACTCCCTCATGGTGATGGAACTGGCCCTTTGGATGGCAGAGAATAAGAGCGAAGTTCTCCCGGACCTGTGTCCTGGAGCTGGGCCATTAGCAAGGAACAAGCAGAGGCCAGGCCCAGAGCCCAGCAGGTCAAGGAGCTTGGGGCTCCACGTCTTCAGTCTCGATGGGCCCGTGGCCTTGGTAGGGGGAATGGCAAAGTTCCCTGCTCTACCTGAGGGTCAGTCATCTACCACATTTGAGAATGATATCATGCTACCCTAGACATACAACTTTCTGAACAGAACCCTGTTTGCATGGGAAATAGAACCAAGAATCGACAAATGAGATCATTTTGAACTAGAAGGCCTCTGAATAGCAAAAGAAGCAACCAGCAGTGTGAAAAGTCTCCCTATGGAATGGGAAGAATTGCCAACTATTGCTCAGACAGAAAGCTAATACTTAGGATCTCTAAGTAGGAGAAGAAATTTGACACTTCCAATCTAAAAGACCCCCAAAAATGGCTATGCAAAATGAATAGACACTTTGCAAAAGAAACGCAGATGGCCAATGCATAAGTGAAGAAATGGTCAGCATTGGTGGACATTACAGAAATTGAAATCACAACAGCACTGAGAGTCTGTCTTATCCCAGAAAGAGTAGCCACCATCAAGAAATCAAATAATAGCAAATGCTGACAAGTCTACCGGGAGAAGGGAGCCCTTCCCAGCTACTGAGAGGACGGCAAGCTGGTACAATCACCATGGAAATCAGCTGAGAGTTTCCTCAAAAACTAAAACTAGAAATTTAACTTGATCCAGCTTCTCCTCTTTTAGGTCTCTTTCTGAGACAGATGAGGTCCTCTTATTACAGAGATTCATGCACACCCGTGTTCATAGCGCACAATTCATAATAGCTAGATCTTAGGTCCAGCCTCTATGACCAGCCCCAGATGGAGGTAAGGAAAATGCACTACTTATCTACCGTGGAGTACTACTCTGCTGTAAGGGAAGATACCTGGAGCCAGTTGTAGCAGCACAGATGCACCTCGAGACCATAATGTCCAGTGAAGTAAATCAGACACGTGGCTTAGATGTCACCTGATTTTGCTTATGGGAGAGATCCAGCTTATGAACAAAGAGCAAAATGAGAGATAAGAGGAAGGTGGAAAGCACCTTTCTCAAATGGAAGATGATCAAGAAGGAAGCAGGGAGAGAGGGCAGGGGAAGATGAGAAAAGGAAGGAAGGAAGGCTGTTGTGTAGATGCACCAGCCCGCGCAGGAACGGGAACATGGCGCACGGAGTGTGTACTAGTAGGGGATGGAGGAGTCAGGGCTCAAGCTCAGCAGCACAGCACCCAACTGGCAAGCACAAGGTCCTGAGTTCTGTTCTGGATTCTCAAAAAAAAAAAAAAAAAAAAAAAAAAGGAAAGAACTTTAAAATTTTTCAGCTAAGAGACATAAAATAAGGTTACAATGTGATGACTATAGTTAATAGAAATGTATTTTATTCTTTTTTTAAAATGGAAACAAACCTTTATTAAGTAACTTTAACATCAGAAAAATTAAAGTCATATAATTTTCTTTACAGCAAATATGTAATATCAGCACTTTGACCATCTTAAGTTAAAGGCACTTTATCATAAAGTATATGGTTTTAAACTGTATTTATTCCTGAAAAATCCTGAGAGTAGTTTGAAAGTGTTCTCACCACAAAAGACATTCTATACCATATTCATATATATATATATATACATATATTTTTTATTTATTTATTTATATTTTTTGTGGAACTGGGGATTGAACTCAGGCCCTTGCACTTGCCATGGAAGCACTTATTCCACTGAGCCATCTCCCAGGCCCCCATATTCATATTTAGAAGCAACATATGGTACAAAATATGTATATTTTCTGTCAGTTAAAATAAGTCTAAAGCACCTGGTGAGGCAGAGCACAGTGGCCAGGGTTCAACCCTCAGCAGGCCATGCCAGCCCCACCTCTGGGGTGTGCTTGAGACTGGGTGTGGTGTGCACCTATAATCCCAGTGCTTGGGAGGCTGAAAACAGGAGAATCACTACGAGTGTGATCTATGTAGTAAGACCCTGTAGACCCTGTACTAAATACATTAAAAAAAATAAATAAATTTAAAGTTTCCCAAACCAAAAATAAAATAAAATGAAATAAAAGAATAATAAAATAACGACTTCTGTTTACGTGCCGCAGAACTCACCACAGCAGTCTAGTCTGACCTTTGTAGTCTGCACTTGTACTATGCCGTTCCCTGGTTTGCTGCCTATGTTATCTTTCTAATTAAGTCAAGTTTCTAGAATCTTAAGACAGAATGTGGGGGCGTCAGAAAGTGCCTGTTGACATTTTCAGGCAAAGAAGACTGTGAGACTTTGTGTGTAATCTTGAAGACTCCTCTGTCTCACACAGACCCTCTAAGCCAGCCCCACTCGGGCCCAGCCATTGCCGTGAAGCATCGCCCGGAGCTCACAGAGGCCCTTTCTTTTGCTTTGCCCCTGCTAATCTCTCTCTCTCTCTCTCTCTCTGTCTCTGTCTCTGTCTCTCTCTCTCTCTCTCTCTGTCTCTGTCTCTCTCTCTCTCTGTCTCTGTCTCTGTCTCTCTGTCTCTGTCTCTCTCTCTCTCTGTTTCTGTCTCTCTCTATCTCTCTGTCTCTGTCTCTCTCTGTCTCTCTCTCTCTCTCTCTGTCTCTCTCTCTCTCTCTCATGGCCAGCTCAGTCCTCCCTGGTGGGTGGGGCTGGCATGGCACATAGAGCCTGGGATCAAACCATGGTCCCTGCACAGGCACTTTAAACTGCTGAGCTGTCTCGCCCGCCCCGCTCCCTCACATTCATTTCTGGGAGATCCACCAAGCCAGTGGAAAATAGCAATGGACATGAAGGCCGTGAGTGACAGAAACATGTACACACTTGAGTTTCTGAACATCACTGAGCTTCTTGGGTCTTACCATGAAATGGTTATTTTGATATGATTTTCATTATCTATATCTGATCCTTTCTTCCTTCCTTTCTTTCTTCCTTTCTTTCTTTCTTTCTTTCTTTCTTTCTTTCTTTCTTTCTTTCTTTCTTTCTTTCTTTCTTTCTTTCTTTCTTTCTTTCTTTCTTTGTTTCATCCCCCTGTTTGTCTTTCTTTTTTTCTTTCTTTCTTTTGAGATAGGGTCAGGGTCTTGCTGTCACAAGCTCATGACAATCCTGCCTCAGCCTCCCAAGTGCTGGGATTACAGGTGTGAGCTAGCCCTCCCAGCCTTCTTATCTGTTTTTGACACCATCTTATAAACAACTTTTCTTTTGTGGTTATTAAGTTTGTGAATATTTTATGCTAAATTTTAATGAAGTACCAGGAAAGGATGAAGAATGTGTTTTCACATTCTTACAATAAGGCCATCACTCTGAAACACCCACTGCCCCTACCCTGTCTTCTTTACAGGGAAAGAAGAGGAGTGTGATTCAAAGTGCACAACTAGGCAAGGTGGCACGTGCCTGTCCTCATGGCACTGTGGGAGGCAAGATCACAAATTGGAACTCAGCCTTGGTAATTTAGTGAGATTTAGTGAGACTGTTTCAAAATAAAAAGTGAAAGGCCTGAAGGCATAGTTCAGTGGGAAGGTCTTCAGTGCAACCACTAGTACTGGAGAAAAAAGGAAAGGGAGAGAGAGAGACAGAGGAGAGGGATAGAGAGACAGAGAGAGACATAGGGGGAGGGATGGAGGGAGAGAGAGGAAGAGAGAGAGAGAGGAATGAAATAGAGAACACAGGGAGGAAGGAAGAGTAGAAGAAAGGGATGAAAGACATATGCAGTATAGGTTCACACAAGTCTTTTCTTTTTGGTACTGGCAATCAAGCTTGCCAGACAGGCATTGTATTGCTGAGCTGTATCCTTGGCCCCACATACATCTTTAGGGAAAACACAAAACCCTCAAATTCAAACCCAGCAGGGAGGAGTCTAAGAGCCTGAGGGAGTTTCCAATAGGTCTTGACCTAAAGTGGAAACTATCATTTTTCTTCTCTCCTCTCCCACTACTTGGTTACCTTCCATTCTTAAATACAGAGCTTGTTTTTCAGAACGATCCATCTAGGAAAGGTTCAGGGGCTTCAACATAAGCCATCGAACTCTCATGCTATTGATGACCGAGTCACCAGTAGTGAATCGGAGAGAAGTCTTTACTTCTGCAGGAGGAGGACCTCCACACCTCCAGTTCACCTGCTACTTCTGGCGTTCACTTCTTCCCAGCTTTAGTCTGTCAGTTATCATTCCCTGACTATGGTGGAAGTGCTGCTGAAGACACACACACATGACAATGGGTCTTGGTGGGGTTGAGAGCACTTTTGTGAACTCCATGAGAACTGAAATAAAATATAGGCTGGGGAGGGAAGTAGGAGCAAAGTTGGAAAAGAACAATGTGAGAGAGAAACAGTTCTTCAACACTAAAATTTGAAAAGTAGCAAAGGCCCTTTGGTGTGTCTCTGTGGAATTTGTGATAGGAATATTAATTCAACAGCACTTTTAGGCAATTAACCATATGCCTAGAGGAGTAATTACATAAGAAAGACACCACTCTTTCAAAATTCTGCCTGGCACATGTGGTATGTACAGGTGAAACTGCTCATGCAAGACAGGTGATTGGGCCCCCAGCAGAAGAACACAGATAACAGCTGCAGGATGAATTGCAAACACTGGATTATTATGGGAACAGAAAGTGGTGCTTGCCCTCCCCACCTCCCATTTGGCGGCCACCTGGTACCCTGGGAAGCTGGACAGGACCCATGGCAGCAGGTCCACACAGGCACCTGTGGCCTTTATCGCCTTTCTTTCTGAACTTTGCTTCTTGGGGAGAGATGCAAGCTCATGATGAACGATTAGTATAATGCTTGATCAATGTTACTATCTGTCATACAGATGTGTAGAGTGAGATTTCTCCCATAGTGATGAGCGGCCCAGCTGTTCTTTTTTCTTTTTTGGCAGAACTGGGGATCAAACTCAGGCCCTTACGCTTGCCAGGGAAGCGCTTATTCCACTGAGCCATCTCCCACCCCCACCCCCCCGCCCCCTGGCTGTTCTCTGACCTTGCAAGGTGGAAGCAGCACTGGTGCTTAGCAGATGCTTCAGTGGGTGAAACACTTCCACACATGTGGCTACACGAAGACCATGTAGCCTCGTTATTAAACACGAGGGACAGAGAGATTCATGGCTCTTTGCCTCTTCCATGATCCAAGAAACTGAGAATGGAAAGAATGCTAAGCCACTCTTATACATAAGGAGAAGGAAGAAAGGATCTTCTCTCCATGACAACTACCTAGAATTATTTTGAGATTATTAAGATTCCTTAAGATATCAGTTATAAAATTTAACTTTTCCCCTTAGTCTGGCATCTCTAGTATGCTCATAATGAGTAACGTGTCACCATTTTTGCATCATTAAGGGATGACTGTTTTTCCTGTCTACCTTTCAGTGCTAAATTAGCTATGAGAATACGCTGCTGTGAAGTCAAGTTATATTTTCTTTCTACTTCCCCAAATTCTGATTTACCTTTTATTTTTGGGAGAACTGGGGCCAGGGATAGAACTCAGGCCCTTGCCAGGGAAGCACTTATTTCACTGAGCCATCTCCCCAGCCCCATTCCCCAAATTCCTCAACATAAAGGATCTCTAATAACATCACTTCAGAGTATATAGTAATCTAAAAAGAAATGTAATATATGCATAAAAATATGCATTTTTCTCCTTGAGTTCTTGGTTCATATTCATTTTATCTCACACCAGAAGGAGCTTATAATGTAGAATAATTGGAAAACATTTACATAGTTTCTGGAAAACCAATGCCAGTTCAGAGTAAGGCCATGGTCTTAATTAATTGATTAATTAATTATTTTTTTTGTGGAATCGGGGATTGAACTCAGGCCCTTGTATTTGCCAAGGAAGTGCTTATTCCACTGAGCCATCTCCCCAACCCCATGGTCTTAATTTAAATTATGCAAAACGATATCCTATGTTTATTGTGTGCTATTAATAGAACCAAATAATAGCTTAGTAATTGCTGAAATAGCCAATGATGCCTAATAAAATCAAATGATGAAACCTAAAAAAAAAAACATTTATTTTCTTACTGAGGATGAGGCTATATTTCATGTTACTAAAATTATGTAAAATGTATAAAAAGGGAAAATTTTAATGTTTAAATATTAATATTAAATTAATATTAATATTAAATGTTAATATTAAACATTAATATTAAATACATCTTAAATAATGAAAAAGTTTAGGTTAGTAATTTGATACATTTTCTATTTAAAGATTTTTTTATATACTTTTTAGGGAAGGGTCTACAGGGTGTTCAGGGTCTCACTACTAGATGGACTTGTAGTGATCTGCCTGTTTACAGCCTCCAAAGAGCTGGGATTACAGGTGCGTGCCACCATGCCCAGTCTCAATTGCCATCTCAGTGTGCCCCAGGAGTGGGGCTGGCACCCACTTAAAGATTATCCTTATGTAATATCTAAGGTATTCCACATAATTTTTAAGGTTGCTATGACATTTTAAAAGAAAACAGTAAAAGACATTATAGAAACACCGCTCACCACAGTCACTGCTGCTCTCAGCTCCACAGGACTTATGATTGTGCTATCTATAGTTTTTTGGGGGACGAGACTGGGAGTTGAACTGAGGCCCTTGCACTTGCCAGGGAAGCACTTATTCTACTGAGCCATCTCCTTAGCCTCTTGATTGTGCTATCTAAAAATGAGCCAATTGGGTGGACCATATACACATAATGTATATGGTCAACATAATAGCATGAATATGCAAATTATCACACCAAATAGACACAAAGTAACTTATATCTCCTACTTGGACACTTTCTGGTTGGTTCTTCATGGACTTCTATAGGCGTCATGTCTACAACAGCGGTGAATAACAGGCAGTCACACAACCAGGGGGTACAGCCATGGCAATGACCCCAGCTTTGGGAAAGCAACGTGGTCCCAGTAAGCATGTGTGGAGGACACACATGAAAGTCTCACTCACTTTAAGTAGCTTCCTTCATGAGTGTCTTGATCATTTTGAAATGTGTTGCTCTATTCAAAATGCGAGTGTATTTCCAAAATGAAAGTGGCTTGCACATACAATAGACCCTGGGTGCTATCTGTTCATTTATTTATTTGCACATTTAGGTCCATCTCAGTGATGAAAGAATGAAAAACCTCATATATTTTCCAGAACAGACTATATTTTGTCCAAGAAGTAGACAGAATACTTGTGTGTCCCCAGATACTCAAGCCATGGAGACAGGCAGCCTGGAAATCTTTTCCTTCCACAGGGACCAGACTCAAAAGGTAAAGCTTCATTCAGAACACCCTGCCTGATTCAGTAGCAAAGAAAAAAACCCAGAGCTTACAAACAAAACACAAACAACTTTCCCAGACCAGAGAGAAAACACTTGGCATTCCTGAGGAACAGCTGCTTAGGGTAGAAGTTTATGATAATAAACTAAATTGGGGGAGTATTTCCCACGAAGAAATATTTAATTATCCTGCTCACCATTATGAGGAACTTCTGCCACTCTTCAGGTTATTATACAGTAAATAACCATTTTTCTAAAGGACAGAGCTGTTTTAATTATATGACAATGAATGCATAATTATTATGTTTGTTAGGAATGAATCACCAAACAACAGACTCGATATTGCTGCTCTGGTTAGTGCATCTTAATTACTTTTTCATTTATTTTGCATATAAAAGCTATTTGCTAATTGTCTTTGCTGTAAATATGCAAAATATAATTAGTCATTCATAATTCTTTATGTGTTATCTAACTGTACATTTGTTTCTGAAGAACATATATTAAAGTATGAATATTTAATGGGATTTTTTGTGTGAATTTTTTAAACAAAGTTTTAAGTAAATATTACACACAAAACAGTTTTAACTCTATTCTTAGGGAAACTTTTGCCGTGTAAGACATGGAAACTGAAAAATGTAGACTTGTGCAGTGAACGCCTAAATATGTGGTATTTGAAAATCCTCTATGAGGATACTAATGATGTCATGAAATGTCGCCTTTCTGCCTTTGTGTTCACCTTTTAGGTCATTACCCGAGCTGCTCAGATACATTTCCAGCATCATCAGTTTCAACGTAAATTTTTACATATTTGTATGGATACTCAGACAAAGAGAAAAGAAATCAAAGCCATTGATATGATTAAATATACCTTTTTAACTGCTCCAAAGAAATTCCTTGTACCTATTTAAAATGTTGGGTAAGTATTCTATTCTTGATACTTAACATCTCAGCTGAGCACTGTGTGAAATCTATATAGGCGGCAATTTTACAAGTTTATTTTTTAACAATTAATGCTTCAGTGGCTGTAATGAGAGTGTGGTGAAACAAACCCACCAGAGGTTTCCCGTGGACATGGCATCTCACAGTGAGCCACCAAGGCCAGTTTTCAGTCCTGTGCACCATTTTTTTTCATTAGTTGGAAACAGAACTTGGACTAGTTTCTTCAGTGACTGTCACTTCCATGTGAACTAACATTGCTGGGAACGCTCTCCTCCTGCTCGGGCTCATTACAGTGACTGACTGGTTAAATGATCCACACGCTTTCAAAATAGTGCAGCTATCAGGAGCATCAACCAATGATTAAAATTGTCCCTTTCACGGGCTCCATAAAAATCCTGCCAGTCCATCCTGCTGATGTGTGTTGCATTCTACTTTCTTCACCTCAAACATTTGATTTACTAACGGGTTGCACTGTTAATCCCATGTCATGACACTTCTATTCACTTCTGCTTTTCAGCTGAAAGCAGCTCCCTATGAAGATAAAGCTAGGTAAAATCTATTGTAGAGGAGAGAATAACATGAATGCAGCTATCATATCAAAATGAAAACACACTTCTGCTCTCTTCACCCACTAGACATCCTGAATACTTTCCTTAATGACGAAGTCTAATAGGATAGCTCATGAGAATACAACTGGTGATAATATTTTTCTTCAGAAGTAATCCTTCTCTGTAATTCTGCAATTGTTCTTATTTATGTTTGGCAAATCTTTTAAACTGCACATACTGGAGGAAAGAATGATGGGGTGGTGTGAATTAGAAAGGAGGCAGCAAACATGCTTTAGAGAACTGTGATATTATGAATAAATTATATTGATTTCTGTTTATCACAAAACATTTCAAAGCAGCTTTAAGTAAAGCTTTTAAAACCAGCACTGGAGAAAAATGATGTTGTATAATTTTCTTTGTTTTTATGGTGAGATTTTCATTTTGGCCTCTTAGACTTCATTTTTTTTTCCTTCAGAAAAGTAACAAAAGCCCCCAAAGTGAAATGCATATATATCAAACAGTATTCCATTTGGGTATGAAAGTCGTAGGACTAAAATTTTCTTTGCCAAAATTCCAATCTTAAAAATATGGTGCTCTATATGATTCTATAAAACGTCAGTCCATACTACAGTCTGAAATAGTGAAACATTTATGAATCCCTATAAAACAAATGTTTCTTGCCTTTTATGCATGTGTTGATAACATTAGAAAATTAAATTTCCATCCCTATCTGTATTTCATTATTATAAAAAGAAGTATAAGAATGATTTTTGCTTATAATTTTTATCAACTGATAACATTCTGTAGTGACCTAAATAACTAGAATATTTACTGTTTATTGAATTTTACTACAAATTCAGATGAGGCATTTTGTGGAAAAGAAAACCCTATGTTTTCATCTTAAGAAAAATAAACTGAATTCTATTGTGTGGTACATAAGTATTTAAAACAAGTGCAAAATTCTGGATTTGCCCTAGAAATGAGGATCACTGTCTGTCCTCCTTATGAGAAGTTTGAGAGGGTAATTACTTGAGGAGCTTTAGGTCTTCAAGGAATAATCCTTATGAAGAACCTATTTCACAAAGAATCATGTCAGAATAATAAACACAGTCCTCCCACTAGCATTATGCACGATGAAATTCAGAAGAATGTAAATGTCGGAACGATGGATAGGGAGCAGACAGTAGGAAGGGAGAACCCGTTTGTGTGTTGAGCAAAAACATCCAGCCTTTTGTGCTTTTCAAGACACTGGCTATTTTCACGTGGAATTTCCCTACATATTCTTAAAGTAAGAGCTGTCCTTTCAGAAGCCTAAGAAAGGTTCTGAATTTATATGTGGTCAAAAGGAACCATTTCCTGGGCCTAATTCAATGAACTGCGGGGCTCTGGTACTCATCCCTAATAAGACTATAAAAAGAGAGGCAGGGAACAGCCTAGGAAGTGTGGGAGTGGGTCTGATAAACCTGTGGAGCAGGGAAATAAAACTCTGTCTGTGTTGCTGGAGGAAAAGCCTCTCTCCTGTTGTGCCACCTGAGTGTGAGTCGGCCTTACATGTGTGTCCACTGAGCAGTCAGCTGCACACACACCTATAACGTACAGACTCACGATACAGAGATCCAGATTGCCTTTATGAAGGGACACGATTTTATATAAATCTACCAAATAATGAAGTATGCCATTGGCAATCAACATAACCTCCATGAATTCTTGACTGCTTATTTCTACATCATCTATTAAATATAATTCAAAGTCAGAAGATAAGACATTAGTTAATTTATCATTTATTTATTTTTGAGCATTCTAGCTCTATTTCCTTTCTCTTCCCCTTCTACAAATTCTAATCAATTTTTGTCACAGGGTGTCATTATTTACCCCCCTGAAATATGGTCTCAGATGATCACCAGAAGAGCCAATTGTAAAATATCCTAGTTTCTAGAAATAAAAACAGCATATTTGGCTTTAAACAAAGTCTTCTGGCTGGGGGAAAATTATCCGCCTAAGAAAAAACAAACACTCCTTCTCCTGTGTTTGTGTTTGCATGGATCAATTGTGTGGCAAATACCATTCATTGACAGTCGCTGGCCATGAGTCTGCCTGTTTGAAATACCTTAGTCAGAAGGAGTACCCCAAACTGAACCGAACAATCTCTCACAAAACATCTGCAACCATCTGACCCTGGCCTTAACCTTTAAATCTATCTTTTCATATTCATCTCAAAAGACCTTGTCAATGGCCAAGGAGACTCAAGAAAAGGATTCTTCAACAAACAAAAAAGATACAGAGGAAATTCAACCCAGATTAGGTGGCAGAAGATAATACAGTTTGCTCATTTTTATTCTGCTGCTCAAACTGGAGTTGAATTCATTTTCACTTTATCTTTATTCATGTTATTTAAACATAACATTCATTAGGATTGTGAACTGCAACAGATAGAAGAGAACAAAACTACTCGCCAAATTTCATGGGCATCTGTTCCCGCTAGAGGCGGCCCTCTGCCAGCTCCACATCATGCCATATTTTTCTCCTGAATTCATTTCAAAGTCAATCCATCAGTTTATGAACTGTTTGATCAAACTTGTCATTAACCAAGTGAAACATTTAATTTGTATTAACAAAAATGGGACAAATAATTAGTACAGGGATTAACCATTTCACTTTTTTTTTTTTGCAGTTTTATCAAGTGTGTTCATTGTTTGTATAACTTTTTCTTGTGATATTATATGGCTTCTCTGGAAATGATAGGAAATATTTTTGAAAAGTAAAATACTTGGGAAATGACGGCCCTGGGGTGGGTGGGTGGGTGGAGGGGTGGGGAATCTATTTAAGTAGCTGGGTCTCCTAGTTTCCATAAGGAACTGCTGCTTTCTAGTCAACATCTTCATTAAGAGAGGAACATAGATTTCCAAAGGTGAGATACTGAATGATCCAACTGGTGGGAGACTTATAAAGAAGTGACTACAGCTATATTACCTATCTAAGGAAATTTTATTTTCTATTTTAAATACAACAAACATTTCATTTGGGCCCCCAGACTTGCTCTTGCAATTGGCGTAAGTAGCTTGTCACAGGGAGTCTCCTTTACCCCACAGTTGCCTGCAGTGTTTACTTCATTCCTTCCACCCCAAATTGCTATTATGTAACAGAGGCACTAGAAACCTTAGCGGAGCACTGGTGCTTTCAGGAAAACTCCAGTCATTATCTCATGCAATAGCTGTGACCGTGACCTCACTGGGCGCTTGTCGGCATAGCTATGACAATTTGTTAATGAACTGTTTTTGTTTTTAATTGCTTACTTGATTATGGAGCACCAACATAATAGCATTTCTAATTTGTACCATAATTGCATGCAGAGATAAAATGTTGGTTACTATTGTTTGCTTGCTTATGATCATCTCTGCTCATGGAAAATTTTCCAAAGAGATATCTTCTTAAATATGATGATCAATGCCAGTTATTTGAAATGTACCCCCCTTTAGCCCAGTTATATTTGCAAGCTAACTTTAGTTTTTCTTTCACTGAGTATACATAAAATTGTACGTGTAAGGACAAGTAAAGTTTCTTAAGTGCTTTCTATGTTCGATAAGACAAACCACATAAGCATGGAAAAATGGCTATTGTTTCTTCGACAGCAAACATTGGCATTTTTCACAATGATATCTATGACTATAAAAGTTTAAAGATGTTTATAAAAGTAGTTAACACCTCAGGAAGTTTTCTTCACTATTACATTACCATTTCTGCTGCTGTGTAGAAGATGCAAGATTCACCACTGGTGTATCTTATGAGAAAGTGCATGCTTCAAACCCATGCATTAGGAGATAGTTAGGGCCCTCTCTTGTTCAAATGCAATCCCTAATCTCATAACAATTCTTTCTAGTCCCAACATAAGTTTGCAAAATTCAGAGAATTTAACCAAGTTTCTTATGAGATAAAGAATGTGTGGAAACCAGCTTCCAGAAAGGAAGAAGTCATGGCAGGGTCCCCATAAGTGACCATTAACCTGTGTCCTTCTCAGTGAAGTTTCTTCTTTACAGTCAGTCCCGTGAAAAAATATATTTAATGCAAAACATTAGGTATGGGCCCAACAGCACAGTTCAAAATGTGTGTAGCTGATGTATGTTTCTCCCCAAAATACAAGTATTGGCCTGTTCATTGTCATTGACACAAAGAACTAAGTCCTAAAATCCTTTACTCAACAAAATTCTTAATAAGTAAACTGAGACTAACCCTCTAATACCAGATTTGTTAAACAACATGATTTAGGTCCTTGCTATTCATGCACCTTGTACAACTAAAATGACTGGTAAAGCTAGAATCATGAAAGAGTCATTTTATGTGGCTGCTAAACTCCTCTCAAATCTCCTTGCAACTTAACGAGGAAAGAAAGCTCAATGTGTAATGCCGGCTAATGTGGTTTATGCTAGAAAATAGTATCAACCTATCTTTGTAGCTTATCTAAGCCAGGATAATACTTTTAGCCTTTATAGTAGACCCAACTCCATTTTTTCAACTCTTGACTATGTATTTCCTGAAATCCTTTTCCAAAGAGTTAAATTGGATGTGAAATCTGTACTAGGCTATGGAGCTGTCTTTGTTCTAAGTCTCGCCAGCAAAGCCTTGCCTCTGTATCACTTTCATTGCGTTCTGATTGAGCTTGACAGTGTGACAAGAAAGCAAAGGGAGGCAATTCCAAACTGAATGAGAGTCTTTTTCAGCCACACAGCAACCTCCTCCTTAGCCCCTAAGAAAAAGAGGTAACAGATGCCGATAGCAAAGCATCCCTAACAAAGTCCTAACTTTGATGCAGGCAGAAGAAGAAAAAAATGTAAAAGATGGTCTCAGGGCAGGAAAACCGTGAATGGAACACAAAGGAGACAAAACAAGAAAAATCGTGGTGCTGAAAATGGCTGGGAAAGTTATGTAGCTGGAGTGCATCTAAGAAATTATTCTGTTCACAACAAGAGGTTAAGGCCTTCAAAATCTGCCCTGCCAGGTATGGTGCTGTTGGAATAGTTGGATTCTAGGAGGCCTGAGCAGAGTGTGAGTAAGGCTGCTGGAGCTGCTTGGTGCAGAACGTGTTTGTGAGACTGAGGCACTGTCCCTTAGGTGGAGTATAAACCTCCGTCGAGAGCACAACTTTATCCTACTGTGTAGCCTTTACCTTTGTACTCCCAGAGTTGATCTTTTCCAACTGAACAAAGTGTTCAGTAACTATAATTTTTCCATCACCATGTTCTATTATTCAATGGGTCAGAGCATCATTACTTTGTACTGCTGTACACTATCCATGGATCAGCACCTGGCCTATCAAAGGACAGTCTCTATGCACAGTGATCTCTGAAAGAGACCAATGTTTAGATGTGTAACAAATTTTATTGTGAGATGTAAGTTCTGAAGATATGACACGTCACTCTTATACTAACTTCTCTAATTAAGGAAATTATTTCAATTATCAGTGTGTGCAATCTGCCTTAATTTCTGAGGCAAGAACAAGAATCCAGTTAGATAAGATCTATCCAATTGGACTGGGACATTGCTAAAGCCTAGATATTCATGAATCAATTGCTAAAATGAAGTGTGAACCAGGAATGACTCTCTTGAATCTACATGCCAGCTCTCAGGCTAGAACACCAGACTGAGCATTCTCTCCTTTGATGGTAGAAGTGAGACACATAAGCAGAAAGAGAAGAGTATCTCCCATGCTCTTGTTTGGACTCATCTTCATGTACTTTCAGAGACAGCAAAGTCATAAGAATCATTATGGCTTTATGATCTGCCTTGTAAAACAGTCATGGAGAGTTCCCTCTTTGACAATCATCAGAGGCTGATGTACTTGGTCAAACTTGGGGAATCCCAATTCTGGAGAATCCCAAGCTCAATAATCCAGTGTGCAAGCCCCAGGAGTCATCACTAACAGTTATGATGTCTACATGCTGGCAGGATAGTATAGAAATAAAACAAGCATTAACCCTGGCTATAGCTACATGTAGGCAATACCTGGCCTATTACACCAAGCACATTTTAAAAATATTACTATCACAGGGAAGTTTTAAGATTACGGATTTTGTGCTATTCCTTTTTCTTGGAAATCATATGACTGCTTTTTATTCCTCTCTCAAATGTGATCATTCTCCTTTTGTCTCCAGTTGAAACATTTCAAAATACCAATAAAAGGTCAGCCAGAATCCATGAAAATAAAGCTCAGTCCAGGAACACAGTTGGGGTAGGGTAAAATTATCTGTATATTTTGATAGAATTCCAGTTGAAAAGGTACCAAAGATAAGAGAGATAAAGAAAACCTATAAGAATAACCTGGAGCTCTAGAATTTCTAGGTTAGCTTTTAAATGATTATCTATCTCCACAGAAGTAAAACACACATATAAGATACATGAAATTTAAAAAGACACATTTAATCTATAATCCTATATTGAGTACAGACTTTGTAATTTATATGCATAGATGAATAATTCATATGCGGAATACTCACAAGTTGACATGTATGTATGTTTAAATTCTTGCATACTTAAAATGCTCCGAGATTAACACACCTTTAACCATCTCTGTCATACTCACACTCACATGCAGATTATACTGTTAAATTTTCCAGACAACTGATGTCCTCTGTCTATTTAACATGGCCTGATTTCCTTTAGGGACAACTAATGAGATAACGCAGACACCAGTGAAATCAACCACCTAATCTTACACATGAAACATTAAACAGCAAGGAAGCATCTACAATTAGCAAATGGCTTCGATGTGATGACAGATCTGGCTCTCTGTATTGCTGCTATTACAGTGTAGGTCCCAGATAACGCTGCTCATCTGGACCTGCTGCACATAAATTCAAAAGTGTCCATTTCCTTGCACAGCTCACCTTTGGTAGATGATAGTTCTATAGGATTCTGGCGAGCTCAAGGGGCTGGGGACAAGACATGGAGCTGGGACAGAGGTGGAGAGAAGCAAGCCCATCATTTTCCATCCCAAATATCTTTATTTCCTTCCTGAAACAGGGGCAACAGACAAAGCCCACCTCCAAACTGCAGAAGAGGGTCATGTTATCTAATAAAGTGCAGAAAATGCTGACTTCTCTAGGTGACAGCAGGGATCTAGACCTAATCACAAGAGTGGACCTGGTCATTATGTCATTGCTGCACACCATTGCTGGGGACAAGGGATACAGGCAGAAAGACTCACAGATGAACTCTGATGACCGCTTAACAGAATTCCAGTGTTCTCCCAGGATTTGGATGAAAGAACATGCCCTCTCTTGCCTAATAGCATAGGCACAGCTGAGCAAAGCTGCAAGGAGAGAACCAGTGGACATGCAGGAAAACACTTCAGTCGGTAGAGCTAAATGAGCACCCCTACGTAACCCTGTAGCATTAGCATTGTGCTATATGTTCGTTACAGCTCTAAGCACTCATTTAATTGACTGAGAAAACATGGAGGCAGTACAATTTTTATCAACATTAGTGAGCAGGTGAGGAAACTGAGGCAGTCATCAACAACTTCACAGTCACCTCAGCCAGATGGTGGGGCCAGAGTGCATGTGCCAGCTGTTAGCCTTGGGCACCCCCAGCCTTCCCCCACCTCTCCTCACTGTAAAAGTCATCCTGGAAGAAGGCCATGGCTAAGAAAAGAAGAGAAAAGGAGCAAGGTAATGAGGAAAACACATGCTGGGGTCTGAGCACCCTGCAAAGCAGCTGATGGGTTGGGAAAGTGGTCACGATGTCCAGATGCTCACAGGAAAGAGCTGCCCCAGGACCAGGAATCCCTTAAAGATGTCAAGGGCGAGAACAAAGCTCAGCTCAAGCCAGGGGTCTTTAACTGCTTAAACTCTGGAAAGCACTTTCCTGAGGACAGGGTGTCCACAGGCATCATCTTAGCCCCCTTAACCACAATGAATGATTAATGCTAACGTCTCATTTTCCAAATTTTCAATAGATGTTTTTAAAGCAGTCTTTGAGGCTTAAAAAAAAAAAGCAGAGTAAAGTAGTTTTCCTAAAAACCATGCCTCACATGTCATGATCTTCATCAGGATGCTAAAGAATTTCTCATTTCTCAAATGAATAAACAGGCAGAATGCTTTAATTGAACCTTAACCCATCTCCTCCATGGGCGGCTAGTGCCAGGTGTGCTTCTGCGCTGGGCATTGCAGAGATGGCCAGCACTTTGCCGACACCTTCTTTTTGCTACTGAAAGAGAAAAACATCTTTGATGAGTTATTCACTCAATGGTACATGTTTTATCAATGAATTTGGAGTGCTAAACCTTGGTCTACACTACTCTCTTCGTTGAGATACCTTCCCCTGGCCTGCTCATGAGTTAAGAGAATGAGTCTCACATTTGCTAGTTAAATTGTTCACAGTGGAATAAAATTTGGCCATACGTGAAA
This sequence comes from Ctenomys sociabilis, assembly GCA_004027165.1. Taxonomy (NCBI): domain Eukaryota; kingdom Metazoa; phylum Chordata; class Mammalia; order Rodentia; family Ctenomyidae; genus Ctenomys; species Ctenomys sociabilis. The sequence goes on along the minus strand of PVKA01000300.1, from coordinate 175,937 downwards.
ATTACATATATACAAATCAAACAGTGAGAATAGTGTAAAATTACATTGTTCATTATATCTTTGCCTAGCTTTTGCAATTCTTCCCTCTCCATTTTTTCCTTTAAAATTCCAATACTGACATTTCTTTCTTTCTTTTTTTCTTTTGTATTTAGTACAGGGTCTATGGGGTCTCACTGCATAGATCGGACTCATAGTGATCCTCCTGTTTACAGCCTCCCAAGTGCTGGCATTACAGGTGTGTGCCAAGTCCAGTCTCAATCGCCATCTCAGCGAGGTGGGGTCAGCATGGCAGGCTAAGGGATTGAACTCCTAGCTGCTGCATCTGCCTAAGCAGGTGCTTTAATCCACTGAGCTATTTGGCGGTGTTCACATTTCTCATTAATAACTATATTATGTTCCCATTAGTAGGCCCTTCAGTGAATGAGTCACTAAATAAGGAGGTGTATATAATATGTACATTACACTATTTGCAACAAAGAAATGGTCAAAGGAAATTCCAACTTAATGACTTGACTTTTGTGTAACTTGTACATGCAGTACTGTAATGTATAACAGGAATAAAACTACAGTGCTGTACCACAGCGAGAGTCATACAATCAGCAAAAACCAGAGTACTACGCTTGCTGTATTGCACAAGGAGCCGCCATAGGGCCGCACTGGTGCTCACACTGCTGCATCAACTTGAGTTTGAAAGCCTGAGTTTGGTTTCCTGCTTGGCTGTAAATCTGAACAGTCATTAAATAGGTTGGTTGTTAAATAACGAATACATGTGCACACCTCTTAAAAACTAAAATCTAGAAATGATTTCTATCTAACTCATGAACCAATATTTCTATTTTCCCTCTAGAGATTTTCCATATAAATGTCCCATGGCACACCTTAGACCACAAACCGAAGATCCAAGTATTCTTCATGAATCTGGCCTTTTCAGCTTTAATTTTTCAGCACAGGAATTTTTTTTTTCATTTATATATTTGGTGCAGGATCTCACTACACAGCCCTGACTTGTAGCGATCTTCCTGTTTTCAACCTGTTGGGTGCTGAAATTACAGGTGTGCGCCACCATATCCGGACTGGGTCACAGGCTCAGCAGACTCAGATGGGCTGAACTTCAGGTTCATGGTGTGGGCTCAGGGGCTTACTACCTCTGGAAAAGCACGGTTCACACTGATGGCTGTACTTTGAGACCCCAGCCTTCTTGGGACTTGCTGGGCCTTGCTTCTCGGCATTCGCTTCCTAAGACAGCCAACATTTGCAGTAGCGCAAGATGTGGAACCCAAGAATAGGTGGGTGAGACCAACTGTATGGTGAAGGAAGCACAATTTCTACTGACCACCTGAACACAGGCTGTCTCCTTCTGTTCCTGTTGCCTCAGGAAATGAGCTGATCTGCCTGATCAGCAAAGTAGCCCTGTTGAGTTTGGAGAGATTCAAAGGACCTGCCCACGGGTAACCCGAGGGCCCAGTGCACTTCTGTAGTCCTAGTGAGGGCAGCTGAAGTACCCAGGCACTGCCTCTTCTGAGCTGGGTTCTTCTTCCCCTGTGCCCAGACCTGTCCCCTTGCACCTCAGTTCAAGAACTCTTATTTTGATGCCTACCTCGGGGTTACCTCTGAGCCACGGCTTCTGGGACTTACAGATTTTGCAATGACACAACTTCTCTGTTTCACAATTCCCTAACATGCAGATGCAAAGAAAAGCAATGGTACTGGTTGATTTGTTGGGGTTTTTGTTTGTTGGTTTGTTTTTAATAGTACAAAACAAACATAGTAAGAGATAAAAACACAAACGCTGCTGTCCCACACAACCATGGAGGCACGAGAGGGTGGATGGTAGACAGGAAGGAGGAGGACCATAAGGTAGTCCAGGATCCACTGCCTCGGTGGGTGGGTGGGCGCTATGCAGGGACCTCGAGGCTGTGGAGGGAAGAACTTCCTTGGTGGAGGAAAGGGGAGCAGGAGAGAGGGAAGAGCTCCCAGGGGTCGGACACGCCCCACTGCTCAAGCAGAGGGGTGGGCGAGATCCGTGTGCCCAGAGAGCACGTGAGGTGCTCTGCCCCGGGGCTTGGAGGGTGGGGCTCCTGAAGCTGTCGGGAAGCCCCAGACGGGACCAGGGTACCTGACTGCGGTATGAAGAATGCTGTAGGCAAGCGAGAGACCAAAAGGTCAACCAATGGGAGAGTGCTAGATGTGGGGGGCAATGGCCCGATGTTAGGGTGTTTCGCAGGGCGGACCGTAGGACTACCAAATGGTTGAAGGGATGGCAGTGAAGGAAAGAATGAGGCAGAACAACTCTTGGCCTGAACCCAGAGACACAACATATACATGATTCTTTTTTTTGGTCAATCAGGGCTAATTACTTTTCTCATATATTGAGTTTCCTGATCTATTTATTTGTATTTCTGGATTTTTATAATTAAATATTAATGAACATTTAACATCTTGTTAGTTTGTTGAATATATACTCAATCTATGGTACATTTTTCATATAATTTTAATTTATTATAAAATTAATTTTGGGGCTGGCAAGATAGCTTAGTGGACTAAAACTCCTGCTTAGGGGCTGGGAAGATAGCTCAGTAGAATAAGCACTTGCCTTGCAAATGCAAAGGCCTGAATTCAATCTCTGATTCTTAAAAAAAAAAAAACAAAACCTTCTGCTTTGGCCCCCCTCCCAGGGGGTGGAGGGGCACACTGAGCCAACATGGTGGCCCACGTTTATAATCCCAGCATTGGAGAGGCTGAAAACAGAAGGATCATTTCAAGTCCAAGCTGCATAGTGAGACCCTGTGTCAAATACATAAAAATGAAAACAAGTTTTTTTCTAGTCATCTTATTTCTGAGTTCTGTTTTGGTTATTCTCAAAGACTAAACTTTAATTACTTTCACCAGGTTTCTCAAAAGAGGTCTGTTAGGAAGGTTTTTGAATAGTATTTTTAGCTTAGTCTGAAAATGACATTTTAAAATATTTTTCTCTGCACTTACTAATGCTCTTGTGCACGGTTTTTAAACTTCCTTTGTGCAAAGCCCATGCATTTCTTGTGTGTGTTTTCTTTTGCTTAACAGAAACTACTGTACCTACTATGTTATTTCAGTCCAGTAAAAACGTTAATACTTTTTTTGTATTTGTATTTTAACCAGATAATCTACCGAGTTTCTTTCTGTTTCTAATAGTTCTCCTGTTGATTCATTTGGAATTTTCAAGACTATAATCTTAATACTTGACCTCTTCCTGCACACCATTTAGCTTTGTATCTTTTTCTCTCTTCTAATTATACTGGTGAACAGTTCAAGAATGATCATTAAATAATTTTGATAACAAATACCCTTCTAGTCCCCAACTTTGTGAGGCCACTTTGTAGTACTGAGCTAGTTGTCACTTTGAGACACCCAAGGTAGAAATGAGGTGTGAACTTTTAAATATATGACTTTACCAAATTGCATTCTTTTGCCACAATATTAAATTCTTTTAAGACATTAAGATCTTTCTTTTGGCAAATTTTGAGACAATCATGTGGTTGTAATTCATTGAACTATTTAAATGGTAAAATCTCATAATAGATTTTATACTACTGCTCTATCAGAATTATCCCTATTTAGTTATGGTATACTGTTACTTTACTATTAGTATAATGTACCAATATTTTATTTTGTATTTCATTTTAAGTAAATTAATCGATAGATTTTCTTAACTATTTTGCAATCCTTTGGTATCATTGCCATGCTACCTTTGTGGAAATTCTTTCCTTAAAATCTGATCCATGCAGTGAGCAAGGTTCAATCCTCGGCATGCCCAGCTGGCCCCGTTCCCAGGGCTCTCTGAGATGGTAACTGAGACTGGCCGTGGTGGCAGGCACCTGTAATCCCAGTGCTTGGGAGGCTGAAAACAGGAAGATCACTACAAGTCTGATCTACATAGTGAGACCCTGCAGACCCTGTACTAAGTACATTTAAAAAATCTAATCTAGCTGGGTGTGGTGGTGGATGCCTATAATCCTAGCACTCGGGAGGCTGAGGCAGGAGGATTGTTGTGAGTTCGAGACCAGCCTGAGCTACAAAGTGAGCATAAGGCCAGCCTGAACTGCATAGTGAGACCCTGTCTCAAAAAAAAAAAAAAAAAGAAAAAGAAAAATCTAATCTAAGTAAATGGTTTAATTCTTTCAAAGCATGGAAGGTTACATAGTTCTGGCCTTTGAGTAGTATTTCGTTTATTACTTTATATGACTTAAAAGAAAAGCTGAATAGTTCTTTTAGACTTATATTTTCATAGAAATGGCCTTTTCCAGGTCTTTGACATAAAATTGTCATGGCTTGTGTCTAGATGTCCCCCAAAAGCTTCATGCAGTCATAGGTGGGGCTTTTTCAGAGGTGCTGGATCTAAGATGTCTGATTGAGAATTAATTCAGGAAACGATGCTAAGATCAAGGGCACTAAGATTAAGGGTGTGAGCTGCCCATCCTGAGCAGCCTGGATAAGAAGACATAAGATGTGGAAAGAGCTCCCCTTGTGCTTTGCTGCCTTTTCCCCACCATGGGCCATTTCTGATCCAGGTCACCATGCCTTGGAGCCAGCAGACTGTGCACTGAAAGTTCTACAAGCCATGAGCTAAATAAACCTTTTCTCCTTCAAATTTGGGTACTGAATATTTTGTCTTAGCAATGAGAAAAGCAACTAAAAGAAAGATGATAAATACTATTTAGTTGAGGTTTCTGTTCTTCTCTTTAGATTTTTTAGGAGTTTGTACCATTTATACTTATTGTGGTAGTGTATGTGTAGCCTTATGTCAGCCTCTGGGTCATGTTTGATGCTTTCTCTGTCACTGTCTTTTGTAACCACTGAGGTTGTTCATCTGGCAGTCTGCTCAATACCAGAGCCACGCTACCTTGGAGTCTGTGTCCACACCACGCACGCCAGGTAGTGAGACTATGAGGGGTGAGAAGTAGTTTCTAGATGTTGTTTCATGCTGTAAGACATTTCATAAATTTCATGAAAAAGTGGTGATTTCTTTTTAAGCATAAGAAATGCTCTGTATGTCCACGCTGAGAGAGAAACCAGAGAAGGAAAAGGTTACCAAAGGCAAGCAGATACCTCTTTCTCAGAGTTCTTTGCTTGCTTACTTCCTCCTTCTCTTCCTCCTTCCTCCCTCCTTCCCTCCCTTCCTTCTTCCCTTCTTCCTTCTTTCCCTCTCTTCTATTAATAACAACAACAACAAAAAAAATGGGTCCAAATGAGCTGTGTTGGCCACATACATCTTTATGGACCACCTCCACCCTTCTGATTTTCACCCTACCGGCTCCCACATGGGTCTCCACTGGGCCACAGAGGGCAGAAGGTTTTCATCTCTTGATGGGGAGGCTGTTCCTTTTATCTTGCTACCTGCTGCCAATTGAATGTTTGCGCCCCGAATCCATAGGTTGAAGCCTACTCATCAAGGTGATACTATTTGGAGGCAGTGCCTTTGGGAAACGTTAGGGAATGAATAGCGTGGACCCTTGTGAGTGGAATTAGTGCCCTCAAAGAGGACTCCTGAGCTCCTTCTGCTGTAGAGAGCTCTGTGGAAACGCAGGCCCTCACCAGGCAGGGACTCTGAAGGCATCTAGGTGTGAGATTTCCAGTCTTTAGAAAGATGATGACTACATTTCGGTTGCGTATAAGCAAGTTTGTGGCTTTTGTTATAGTGGCCTTGATGTCAAGATGTTTTCCACCATTCTTACTTTCTAGATTCTACACTAGTTCTTTGCATTCACGAACATCCAGACTTCCCCAGAGAAGGTGCACAGGACCGCACTAATCGGGTTTCTCATAGCTGCTACACCCTGTGCCAGAGGTCAGTGCATTTGATGATCTGAGTCCTTGGGCTGCACCTGGTAAGCAGTCCCCCTCAACTCCATTCCTGCTGGAGTTTTCTGTCCTTGGCCCATGGCCTCTCTCTGGCTCACAAGAGAAGATAGTTCTGAACCTCTGATGGGAAAAGGGTAAGCAGAATCTGATTCCCTCTTGCCTGTGGTGCTCTCCTTATTCTGCTCGCATCTAGGCACCTTTGGCAGCATCCAGATCCCTTGGAAACATCCGCAATTCTAGTTTCTTTTCCTTAAGTTTTGAACATTAATCCCAGGACCTCATGTGTGCTAGGTTCTAGCTCCTGTGACCCGAATTCTTATAAAAATGTTGAAGGATCAATAATACTGAATTGCATTTCTGAACTCTAGGTCCTTGAATCCTCCTAGCTTGAATTTGAACAGCTGAAGACCACATGGCCATGACCATAGGCAGTGACTACTATAGAGCCAATAAAGTGTGAAGTCATCACTTTCATTTTTTTTTTCTGTATTTTAGGGAAGGGTCTACAGGGTGTTCAGAGTCTCACTACTAGATCAAACTCATAGTGATCCACCTGCTTCCAGCCTCTCAAGCACTGGGATTACAGGCACGTGCCACCATGCCCAGTCTCAGTTGCTGTCTTAGTGCACCTCAGGGATGGGGGTGGCACAGCAGGATCAAGGAGTGAGGCCCTGTTCTCTGTGCCTGCTTGTAGGTGCTTTAATCTGCTGAGCTATTTGGCCAGTCCTTCATCACCTTCAAATGAATCCGTGTGGGTTCTGTGTTGCCCACACTTTATCCCCCTCCCTCCTGTGAGGGTTTAGGAAGCCAGGTTCATTTATACCATAAAAATAATATAAATTATTGACAGTAGAGTCCTCTGTACTGTGTCCCAGGAATTATCAGAGATGTGGACCATCCAACTGTAAATAAGTCTCTGTCCTTGCATGGTGTCCAGACTGAAGAATTCTAGGGTAGAGTTTGCCTTGTTACATAAATTCAAAGGCAGGCACTTTGATTTCTTTTTTATTAATTTGGAAGCCCTTTATTTCTTTCTCTTGTGCAGTTGCTCTAAGAATTTAGAACTCTGTTAAATAAAAGTAGTGAATGTAAGCATTCCTGTTTTGCTCCAGGTCTTAGGAGAAGAGCTTGCAAATGTTTTGCTTGAGCATGATGTGAGTTGTGGTCTGCCATCTACGGCCTCTGTTGTGTTGGGGTGTATGCCTTCTATACCCGACTGTGAGAATTCTCAATATGATAGGATATTGAATTTTACTGGATAATACTGACATAATAGAATAACTCTAGCTAATAATAATGCACCATACATTTCAAGATAGCTGGAAAAAAGGACCTTGAATGTTATCACCATAAACGATGACATTTCTGAGGTGACAGATATATGCTAACCACCTTGATTTGATAGTGTACGAATGTGCTGAAACATTACAACCTACTCTAAAAAATGTATACATTTTATTCATCAGTTATAAATCAGATGTACAACACACAAAAGAGGGTGTCTTCCAGAGAAAAAGGCAACATTCCCTCAAATGGAGCAAGGAGCAGGAATGAGAATTTCAGCTGTGAGTTTATCCTTGTTCTGTAGGCATAATCTTCTGTGCGTGCGTGCATGCGTGCGTGCGCGCGCGCGCGCGCGCGTGTGTGTGTGTGTGTGTGTGTGTGTGTGTGTATTGAGACAGGGTTTCACTGTGCAGTCCAGGCTGCCCTTCAACTAGCAGTCATCCTCTTGCCTCAGCCTCCCGAAGGCTGTGATTAGAGGTGTGTGCCCCTTTGCCTGGCCTTCTCCTCCCTTGAAAAATAAAATGTATTCTCTGAAGTTAATTCATACAAAAGGAAGTCCTAGAAATGCTACCAGGTCCTGTAGGATAAATTACATACCAGCTTCTCCCTGAGACTCCATTCCAAGACACTTTAGATCCATTTTCAGCCTGCACTTTGAATCAAATCACTTGCATGAGCCTATATATTTACAGATGGCAGCACTTTTATTTGGATGAGCCTAAAGTGTTGTACAGCCTTATCTCACCAATGTTCACCACAGGAGGTGGTGGGGTGGTGGCATGCGTACACTATTCTTATTTTACAGAGGAGGAACATGACACAGATGGGAGTGAAGGTGCTGGACACATGAGTACACATGAAATCAGGGGGATAGAGCAAACGTCACCAAAGGCCTTGGCTTCTCTGCCAGAAAACAGCTGCTTCCTCCTCTCAGGAAGAACACAGTGGGCTTGGCAGTGGCACCAAAGGTTTGATCTTTTGCCCAAGAAATGGTTAGATATGTGTTGGGAGCTAAGAGCTAAGACCCACACAATTACTCAGTCACCTTCCTCAGACAATCTCTGTATTATCTCACAACTGCCTACCACATGGTGCAGAGCTGCAGGCTATACTGGAAGTGCTGCAACTGGCACAGACCAGCTAACTGCCCTAACACAAAATGCTGCAGAATGCATAAAGAAGAGAGGTTTGCTTAGCTCTGTCTTGATGCTCATGAGCAGTGCCATCACCTGCTGGGCTCTGGTAAAGACCTCACGAAAGACAGCTTCACCATGGTGGTAGTGGGCCTTGCAAGGAGCCAGGAGGCTGAGGGAGTGGAAGCCAAGGGACCAGCTGTTTTCTCCTCATGACCTGTGCTGGTAAAAGCTCAGCCACTGTCAGGCTGAGCCCCTTCCCAAGAGACAATGCAAACCCATTATGATTCATGAGGGTGGCCACTGTGACCCAGACACCACCAGGCCCCATGTCTAAAGGTTCCAGATCTCCCAACATCTCTATACTGGGATGGAGCTTCCAGCACCTGAAGTCCTGGAGGGGGCCCAGGTCCACACCAAGGCAGGGTGAAGTATGTTTTGCCTCTCAGATGAACTTGAGCTGCTCATTACTTTTGGCCAACTCTACATCCATGGTCTTTATTTTTACTTAGGCGTGGTTAGTTATATAGCATGCACGTCCTTATTCCTGATATTATAATTTACTAATACTTAGCTCTAATTAAATATTGCTGTTCTTGGGCTGGCCAAATAGCTCAGTGGATTAAAGCACCTGCAAGCAGGTGCAGGGGCTGGGGATTAGATCCCCTGGCCTGCTGTGCTGGTCCTGCCCCTGGGGCGTGCTGAGACAGCAATTGAGACTGGGTATGGTGGTACACCTGTAATCCCAGTTCTTGGAGGCTATAAACAGGTGGATCACTATGAGTCCAGTCTAGTAGTGAGACCCTGAACATCCTGTAGACCCTTCCCTAAAATACAAAAAAAAAAAAAAAATACATGCATACACTATTCTTATTTTACAGAGGGGGAACATATATTGCTACTCTTAACACTGCCCATCCCCTTGACATGTCTACCTCTGGCTGAGGGTTTTATAGAACTTTCTTCTTCTAACCTGGGTTGAACCATTAGACTTACTAATTTTCAAAGTTGTTACTACTACTGTCAAGTTGTTCAGGAAGCCAAACTCTTACTTTATTTAGGTGTCTCTCCTTTTCTACAAAGCAAGAAAGATGAATAACTCAGAAGCTAAAATAGTTTCCCAGATAATGCTGTCAGCTAATGAAGTAGTAGATAATCAAAATAAGATTTTAGAGATTAACCCAACATCATAGGAAATGTATATCAACCCAAGCAGGAGGTTTCATTATTAAGCATCTGTAGAAGGCGAGAGGAAGTCTGTCTCCCAAGCCTGAAGACAGGCTTTTTTCTTTGTTAGAGATGGATTTGTGGGTTTCTGCAACAAAATATTGCAGAGTGCTTCAAGAAAGAAGGTTTGGGGACCGGGGAGATGGCTCAGTGGAATAAGTGCTTCCCTGGCAAGTGCAAGGCCCTGAGTTCAATCCCTAGTTCCAAAAAAAAAAAAAAAAAAAAAAAAAAAAAAAAAAAAAAAAAAAAAAAAAAAAAAAAGAAAGAAAGAAAGAAAGAAAGAAAGAAAGAAAGAAAGAAAGAAAGAAAGAAAGAAAGAAAGAAAGAAAAAGAAAAAAGAAAGGTTTGTTTAATTCAATCTTAACTTCTGGGATCAAGCAGTCCTCTTGCCTCAGCCTCCTGAGTACCTCCTGAGAATGAGAAGTAAACACCAGTGTACCCAGCTGCAATCACTAGACTCAAGATTCTCCTAGTAAAGGGCAGGTATTGACTGATACATGCAAGTGCAGAAAATAGGATCTGTGGGCTTGAGGACTTGTCCCATATATGATCTGAGAATGGGGCGAGTGAAATGAGGTGTGTTTCTGTCCATCTCACTTATTCTAGTCATGCAGCAACTGTGAGGGACTGGATTTAGAATATTTCTAAAGTTCACTCCTTAATTTATTACTTTTTCATCCAATGGAAAGCCTTCCTGAGAATGAGGTTCATAGCAAATTCCTATTTCTTGTTTCTTTCTTCAAATGTTCCCAGCTTAATTCCAAGGCAAGCATTATCAAGCATCTGCTTTAATTACAGCCATTGTACAGGTGGTTAATCAGTTGTCGTCTCTCACCAGCCAAAATCCTATATTGCTAAATTTTTGTACAATCAAAGATACAATAAATATAAAAGGAATTCTTGTATATCGGCGCAAAAAAATGCGCACAACTTCTTTGCTCACTGATGCAACCAAAACACCCAGGAGTTATTATAATGTGCATTCCCATGACACAGACTTTTATTTCATGCAAATGACTGTGATTAAGATTCAAATACTTTTTTTTTCATTTTCACACATTACTTAATCAATGTGAAGTACTGTGTAAAAATTGCATCTCTTCATAACAGTGATTTTGACCAAGTCAAGTGTTGCTCCTAGAATTATAATCCAGACTTGTGATTCAATTATCATTTAGAGACTTTCTAAATTCAAATTAAGTTCACTCCTTTTTCCTCCTCCTCACACAGTAAACTTAATATCAGTATGGATCATTTGTAAGGTGTGATCAAAATAACTTCCCATTGTAAGGAAACATACAATATGATGTGTGGTTTTCTTTCTTCACTGGCAAAAAAAAAAAAAAAAAGCACAGCAATCAATAGAAGCTGGCCATTAAAATGTATGAAAGTGCACAAGGTACAGTCTATTTTTCCATTTATGTTATACTTAGCTTTTAGGCTGAATAAAATTGGCATTTCCCAGAATACTTTCTATTTAAACTTACCTGGAATGGTTGTACAAACCTCCATTTAAAAAGTTAGAAAAGAACCCATGGAACACTGAAAAGTTTGGCATCCCCGAATGATGAATTAACGCTCGAACCCTCACAAAGCACATTCTTAAAAAGAATCAACAAGGACTGCATAAAAGGAAGTGGGGTTCTGGAGGCCAACCAGGCAACTCTCAGACAACTACAAAACACTGACTGATCTATTTACCATGTGCTGCGGCCAAGCCAGAGGCTGTCTTGTTTTGTTATTGTCTGCAAATATCTGTTTCTTGCGCATGTTGCATTTTATTTTTTCTCGAAGAAAAATTATCATTTTGTCAATGACTAGGAATTAGGCTTCAGAATGGACAGATTTTGGTTCTCATAATGGGAACCTCATCCATTTTCTTAAAATATGTCCCATTCCTTGAATTTCTCTGGCTTTTAAGTAGAAAATAAAATCTAATTTTAAATTGTTTCCCTTTTTTCAAGACTTAAAAAAATTATCTTTTGTGTCCAATGGGAGAGGGCACAGAAAGGCACTCGTCTTCTCTTCTCTGTGGTTCCTTCCTGGGACACAATGTAGCTCTGTGCCAGAGCTTAACGGGTGAATTTGAATCATTTTTTTTTTTTTTAGATAAAGTAGAATTTGCATTTGATGCAGCTTGTTGAATTCAGTGTTTGAATCTTGCTATTTGTTCTTAGAAAGTGTTTCCTCTACCTTCTCATGAGTGTGTTCTACCTCTCCTGTCAAGAAAGGTTGAGGGGACTTTGGGAATTAATTGTTATGAGGGTCCTAATTTGCAGATATCTGAGCCAGTTGGAACCAAAGTTCTAGTCCTGAATTTGCTAGAAAACCAGGAAACATCTGGGATTGGGGGAATTCCGCAGAAGGAAGAGCTGCCTGGTTCGCGTGCAGAATCCTTGCTTTCCCACTTCTGAAGGTGACGGCGGCGCACACCACTCAGAGGGGAGCAGCTTCACGCACGGTCGCCAGGGGCAGCCCCTCCTAACCAGCCGCACGAAGTCGCCCTCATTGTCAGGCGAAGTGGATGGATAAGGCCATCATTAGTCCCGAGTCAATTCAGGATAAGTTTTGTCTTCAAATGAATATTTGTGTAAAACAGGGACATTTTGGTTTTTAGAGCTTTTTGCATTTCTGTATAATATGGTACTTCTGAGAGAGAGAGAGAGAGAGGAGAGACCTTTGACAAGTACCCTTTACCTGTTTAGTGTGTTTTCTGTATCCAGTTTATTAGACTGTAATATCTTCTAAGGGCACAGAATTGCTATCTGTCTGTCTATCTGTCTGTCTATCTGTCTGTCTATCTATCTATCTATCTATCTATCTATCTATCTATCTATCTATCTATCTATCTCTATTTATCTATCATCTATTTATGGATGCATCTATTTGTTCGTTTGTTTGTTTGTTTTTGAGACAGATCTCTGTATATAGCCCAGGCTGGCCTCAAACTTTCATCGATCCCCTTGCCTAGGCCTCTATCTTCCTGAGTGCCGCATGCTGGAATCACAGGTTCATGCCACCATGCCCGGCAGGGCTGCTCTTTTAGGAAGAGTCTAGAGAGCCATTCTTCTAAAGTATGGCTAGCTATATTTGGCTACATAACTTAGTATTAAACACACGCTGTGTACACATGTGCTCATTTAGTGTGCTGATTCCATTTTATAAACAGGCAAACCGGGTATAGAAAACATAAATAAAAGTTTAAGTGAAGATTAAATGCCTTAGTAAAGGCCTGCAGACAGGAAGTAGCAAAGCCAGGACTGGGAACTGAGAAGTCCGGTGCCAGCCTCTGTGTCTGTGAATTGTAGTGTTTTTACATTTCTCCAAGAGGTGGTGGTTTTCACAGAAAAATACGATGAAAAATCCTGTAGCTGCAAGTTTTCCTGTGGGCCTAGAACTACATTTTTAGATTATATGCTGTCATGTTGTATTTGTTTTCTTTCTATATTTTGATAGTATTTTTATTTTTTATATACTTAGTACAGGTTCCACAGGGTCTCACCACACAGGTAGGACTCAAGGTGATCCTCCCATTTTTAGCTTCCCACGAGCTGGGTTTACAGGTATGTGCCATCACGCCCATTGTCAATCGCCATGTCAGCGCCCGCCAGGGTGGTGCAGCACACTGAGGATAGAACCCCAGTCCCTGTGCCTGCCTTAGTAGGCGCTTTGATCTGCTGAGCTATCTAGCGGGCCCATTTTTTATTTTTTTGATACAGGGTCTCACTACTCAGTTCAGACTCATAGTTATCCTCCCATTTCAGCCTCCCCAGCTCTGGGATTACTTGGGCACCATGTGCCTGGGGTTCCAGAGCCAGCACAGCCTGTGATACAGGGGATTCAACTCGGGATTTTGCACTTGCCAGGCAGGTGCTTATCCCTCTGAGCTATCCCCACAGCCCATGTGCTTGTTTTTGGTCCTGTTATGGTTTGACTTGCACTCAGCCAGCTTCCACCCAGGCTGACAATAGACCAGGCCAAAGGAGAGCAACCTGAGAAGTCAGTTGTTCTCAGAAATCATGGACACAACCACAAGTCCATCATGAGAGCACAGGACTTTTCCAGAGATGTTAGAACTATGGTTGTTTCATATCCATAGGTCCAAGACAAATTAAAGTCAATATATATGTTTGAAAAGCATTCAATCTGGCATCTTGACCATGTTGCTGGCTCATACCTGTTGTCCTGTCTGGCAACACAATGTCTTCAGGGACTGGTGACTTTCACTGTTAGTACCCAAGCACCCAGACAAGCCACAACCCCATAGCAAAAGCCAGCTCACCTCAGACCTGGGAATGGTTAGAAGCTGTGAGTGTTGTGCTCACAAGCAAGGGCCGCAGAACTTTTGGCTTAGCCAGCATAATCACCTAAGAAAGATAAGGAAAGGGGCTCCAGCAAGCAATAGCAAAGGGCAGGGCTAACTGAGTGGGCTTTGCAGCCAGAGATGCCCGTGTGACTCCTCAGCTCCACAGACTTGCTTTTCACTCATTAGCGTGGTTCGATCTCAAGTATTACTGGGAGAAATGTGGTAAAATGTCAATAATTGCTAAATCAAGATGATGAGCATATGGGTATTTGTTACAGTATTGTCCTTGTCTTCTGTAAGTTTGACAACGTTGTAATTAAAGATAGAAATAGGTGAGAGAAAAAAGACAAAGGAGAAATCTGCTTGGTGGATAATTTTATTTTTCCTACAGAATTTTATTTTATTTATTTATTTTAATGTGTCTGGTTGTTACAGGGGCTCGCTGCACAGCTTGGACTCATCGTGACCTTCCCGTTTTTTTTAACCTTCCCAGCACTGGCATGGCAGGTGTACAACACTATGCGCAGACTCTGTGGCCAGCTCGCCCACCCTGGAGATGGGGCTGGTGCAGCATGTGCTGCCCGAGATTGAACCTCAGTCGCTGCGCTTGCCTAAGCTTGCCTAAGCAGGTGCTTTAGCTCACTAAGCTGCCTCACCAGCCCCTCCAATAGTTAGTTTTAAAATTTAACATTCTGAGCTACACGAGTAAGCTAATTTCTCCAGGCACTTAGCCTTCTACTGTCCATTATAGCAGAACACAATAGCCGCTAGGTACACATGGCTATTTACATACAAATCAACTAAAATTAAATGAGACATCAGGCCCTCTAGATGCACTGAGGACAGTTACAGTTTTCAGTTACCTAGTAGTTACTGGCTGTAGATGTTTAGACTATTTTTAAATTGTAGCAAAATATGCAGGACATGAAATTCACCATTTTAATCAGTTTTAAGTGTACAGTTTGGTGGTGTTGAGCACATTTACATTGTGGTACAGCTGTTGCCACCATCTCTCTGCAGGTCCTAGAAATATTTTCTGTGTATTTTGTTTAATCATGTTTTATTATGGAGACATACATGCATGCATACTAAAATCTCCTTGAATTTATGCCCTTGAATATATGTCTCCTTGGATATATGTCTATATATTTGAATATTGAGTATTGAATAGAGCCAGCTCTGTCCCTGAGGCACACTGAGATGGTGCATGAGACTGGTCATGGTGGTGCATGCCTGTAATCCCAGCACTTGGGGGGCTGTAAACAGGAGGATCACTATGAGTCCAATCTGTGTAGTGAGACCCTGTAGACCCTGTACTACATACAATAAATAAATAAATATAAAAATAAACTCAATAACCTTATAAATCCTTTGCACCTATACAATATAATTCCACAAGCCTGTTTTCCAAGAATTTATAATCAAGGGGCTGAGGAGATAAACTCAGTCTTTGGAATGTTCCTAAACCTTGGGTTACACAGTGCCTCCTCAGTTCATAAACTTGATTCTTTCCACCATTCTGGTCACAAAACAAAAGAACCGAATCAAATTTCCCCATAAGGCCAACATTGAACCTAGCCACGGAATCTGATTTTGTTCTTGTCCAATTCTGTTTGCAACTGGAATTGTGTAGGCAATGGAGTCTGTGAACTAAGATGCCATGATAATTACTGTTGTGTTTTTTCCCACAAGATCTTGGGCTCGAGGTCTGTGGAAATGTTTTGTGATTTTCCTCCAAGGTACATGTCAGCAGCCTCATACGTGTTTGTTAACTAAGTGAGTAAATAACATAATGAATAAGGATGTCATTCAGTTTTCCAAAGCAGTGATACAGTGCACACCAACTGACCCAACTTCCTCTGGTGTTGACATTCAGGTCTCATTTTGTATTCCTTATTCTTAGGAACCGATCCAGGTTTTATGTTGCCTAAAGTTTATAGAACATAAGGGCCTCTCTTCAAAAATAATATTTCAAGTATAAAATCCTACTACCTGGGCCAGTAGGAGCAGCCAGTTGCATACTCTGTCAGTCAGGTCACCTGCTATGCAGATGCACACATGGTCAGTACAGGCATCGTCTTGTGACCTGTCTACCCTACGCCCACTTGCCTTCCCACTTTCCCAAAGGTTTGCACACACTCTAGGGTGTCAGCCAGGGCTTCTTCAGCTGACCTCTAGTCTCCCTCTACAGCAAATCCTTGACTTTTGGGGGCAGGCTTTTACTACCTTGTTGGGTTGTCTAGGCAGGGTTCTAACTTGTCCTCCTCTTCCTTCAGTCTCCCAGAATGCCAGGGTGATGGAATGCACCACTATGCCAGGCTTAGATCTTTACTTTTAAAAGATTGTGGTAAAATATATATCATGCAAGATTGACCATTTTAGCCACAGAAGAATACAATCTGATGACGTTAAACAATCATAATATTATGTAACTATCACTGCTGTCCACGCCTAAAATTGTTTAAATCATCCCCACATAAACGCTGCTCATTAAATAAAACCTCCCAGTTTTCTCTCCCCACTGACCTTGGAACCTCTACTTCTACCTTTTCTCTAGCTCCTTCATATAAATGGAATCATCTACTATTCAGCTTTCTGGATCTGGCTCATTTCATTAAGCATGATGCTTTCAGAGCCCATCATGTCGTAGTGCATGTCAAAACTTATGTCTTTGTCCTGAACAATGTTCAATTGCATGTCTATATTCTGTTAATCCATTCATAGATGGATAGACTTTTGGATTTTTCCTACATTTTGGATATTGTGAGCAATTGTCATGAACAGCATGTGAAAGTGTATTTATTTATTTAGTGGCCAGTGCAGCCCACCCTGGGGGTGGGGCTGGTGTAGCATGTGGTGCCAGGGATGAAACCGCAGTCCTTCTGCACTTGCCTAAGCCTGCCTAAGCAGGCACTTTAGAACCCCTCTGAGCTATCTCCCTGGCCATGCACATGTCTTTTTAAGGCCTTTCTTTTAATTCCTTTTGGTGTGTACCTGGGTATA
The DNA here is from genome assembly GCA_004027165.1 of Ctenomys sociabilis. Taxonomy (NCBI): domain Eukaryota; kingdom Metazoa; phylum Chordata; class Mammalia; order Rodentia; family Ctenomyidae; genus Ctenomys; species Ctenomys sociabilis. The sequence goes on along the minus strand of PVKA01000300.1, from coordinate 159,146 downwards.
GAATTGCTAGGTCATCAGCTAGTTCTATGCTGAACATTACAAGATCCCATTCAACTATCTTCCATTGAAGTTGTGCCACCTTATATCCCTGCCAGCAATGTGTGAGGGTCCTCATTCCTTTTCATTTTTGTCAAGCTTTTTTTTCTTTTTTCTTATGATAGTCGTCCTTTCTAGCAGGAAGCAGGATCTCACTGTCATTCTACCCTACTATTTTCTGCATAGTCATTCACACTGTCCAAAACAGTCTTGTTGATTTTCTTGGTTTCTTGTCCCGAGGTCCATGAAGGCAGGACTACTTATGTTCTGTGCACCTGTACTTCTGGGACTCTAGTTCTTGTCCCATACATGCATCCTACTAACTTAGCATGTGGGTGTCTCTGGGGAACCATTGAGTGGCTTATTTGTCCTTGGATCAGGCCCTGAGCCAGGTAACAAGCCCACACTTCACATGGCTTCAGAGAAATATTCCCAGGAGCCAGAAGAAAATAGGCCCCCTTATTTAAGGTTTCTGAAAATGAAGGCTAAATAATTTAAATCAGACCATCAATCATAAAAGATTGCATAGAGCCTCAGATTAAGTCTAGTAATTAGAATTCAAAGAGATTCAATTGATAATTATCAGGAAGGTTGCATGAAGAACTGTGGGCTGCTTCCTTTTCAGATGACCCACACTAAGGTATCCATGCCCTAGCTGTCAGTGGGAATGAAGTCCTTGCACCGCAGAAGAGCCCTGTCCCTGAATCCTGAGGTCTAAATTGCTGACTACTGAGTCAAGTTGGGTGGGTTGACATGGAAGCCAGGGCACTGCCCAACTTTCCATTTATAATTGTGGGGAGAACAAAATTTCATCCCTTCCACTAAAGTCTGAAAGTGATTGAGTCATTACTGTGATCTTTACTCATGGCTTCTGTGTGTTTTATTAACATACAATTTCACAACTGAAGGCTTGCAACAATTCTACTCCCTAGGCCCAAGGATGTGGGGAATCCCTAAGAAGTGAATCAAACAAATGCCCGCCTGCCCCAGTGAGTGTTGCAGCATCCAGAATTGCACCATCCAAGCAGCCCCCACGCCCACACCAGCCCTGCCCCAGCCCTGTGATTTGCTTGTTCACGTTTCACACACAGATCATGCCTGTGCATGGATCACAATTGTTCCTGTCACTCTCTGAGTTACTAAGCCAAGTTGCTTAATGATAATATTTTGAAATCATGGAATTTGTGGCTCTGAAGAGCTCACAGAGTATTTAACACACAGTTGAGTGAACTCCTATAAAGGAAGTAGAGAGAAGAATCAGATGGGTCCCAGTAGGTGGAGAAGACAGACACACTTGGCCGGGAGCGGGTTTGCTGTGGATCCCCAGGCACACAGCTTCCCTCCTAAGGCTGCAGAGAGGGGAACAATTTTTGTGATTACATATTGCTCAAATTATGTAAGTCTTGGGTCCTAGAATACCTGGCCTTTCCAAGCCTTTGTTTTTGTCTGGCCATTCTTTGGAATTTTTGAAAATGCTTTCCTTTTTTCCATAGAGAAGTATTGAGACACCAGCAAGGCTTTCGGCATCCCCTACTGGTCCCAGTACTGGTCCATCCAGGTCTTAGGGATCAATAATAAACAGGCTTGATAGGTAATAAAATACAGTTAGG